>JBAMNC010000298.1:455000-585000 GCA_037902135.1 Cetoscarus ocellatus
TTACTGTGACAGTCTATTTATTTTAGAAACATTCAAAGATAAAGACAAACATCATTCTCCATACAAATCTTTTTTCTTTCTAAATGGGGACATTAAGTAAGGGAAATCTGAAACTCAGCACTATAGATTTTATGTAGGCCTACATTTAATGCAAAATATATTTTACACTGAAATGAAAAACTTCATATGCTTTCTTGCGAGCTGCAAACAACACTGCTCTCTGAACTAAATAAGTTTACTCTCTCCAAAGACTAAAACTTTAAAAACAATGATCAGGTCTTGCTGTAATACGAACATTTTATAAGAAGGAAACACAAACGTGTAGCTGCTACATCTGCTGTGTTATTTTATCTTCTTTCATTAGACCATAATTTCTCAGGTAATTAGCAGGATTCCATTTTTTTTTTTAAGAGAAAAGACAAGAAAGGCAGGAGTAACTCAAATGACCACTTCTTACAACTAAGGTATATAGGAGACCATTTCTGAACGCACAACACATCAAATTTTGAAGTACAAGGACCTGCAGAGGGCACCTGGTATGGCCCTCTGCTGCTGTAGCAGCAGAGGGCCATACCAGGTGCCACCACTGTCAATTAAGAATATGAAACTGAGGCTGAAATTCGCACGCTCTTACCAAAATTAGACAAGGAAAGATTGAAAAAGCATTGCCTGGTCTGATGAGTCTACATTTCTGCTGAGACATTTCAATGGTAGGGTCAGAATTTGGCTTAAAGCATGGAGCTTTTCATCAACAATTCTGGCCGGGGGTGGTAGTGTTATGATGTGGGGGGTATTTTCTTAAACTACTTTTGGCCCCTATGCAACAATTAAACATTGCTGAAATGCCACAGCCTACCTGGGTATTGTTGCTTACTGTGACTATCTCTTATGGTCACAGTAAACTCATTGACTGGTGGCTATTTCCAGCAGGAAAAGGATCCACGTCACAAAGCTCAAATCATCTCAGACTGGTTTCTTGTACATGACAATGAGTTCACTGTAGTCCAGTGTCCTCTACAGTCACAAGTCACTCCAGTGGAGCAGTGACACAAGAGATTTGCATCATGGATGGGTAGCCAAAAAAAAAAAAATCTCAGCAACTGTGCAATGATATCATGTCAATTTGGACCAAAAATTCTGAGAAATGTTTCCAGCACCTTGTTGAATCTATGCCATGAAAAATCAAAGCAGTTCTGAGAGCAAGAGGGGTCTAACCCAGCACCAACACAGTTATAATAAAGTGGCTGGACTGAGTGTATGATGTAACTTTCTCCAATACTGTGGAGGCTTGTTTTGGGGTGATTGTTCTAATTTGTCCATTTGCTAAGTTTCATTCCTGAGCCCCACATAAAACACAGTGAATCCCCTCGTCTTCATATTCTCGTTCTGACATCCTGGATATCACATTAAAAGTAGAAACAGTACAACAGTAAAAACTGAGGATATGCTGAGTATGTTTTTCATCCCTGATTTAAATAATGTTGACTGACCTTAATTACAGTGAATCCTTCACAAATAACATTGAAATCCTGAAATGTTGCCAACAGGTTTTTTTTTTTAACAAGTATTCGACAAGACCATATATGCACTGTAAAAAAATGAATTTAGGCTAAATAAAAGCATTACTAGTTTGTAGGTTATGGTTTTGAAGAGCTAAAGAAGAGCAAAAGTTTACCTGAAGCCAAATTCTCAAAGATGTAGACAAAGTAGTGAAGCACAAGAGGGCCGATGCAATATCAGTGTTAAAGGAAACAATTCAGTGGATACTGAGGCCAATGTGTTTGTGCTGATACCAGCATTAAAATCAAAAGCACATGACACATAAACATCTACTACTGTTTTGTGTTCACTCCACATTCATTTGATGTTGGTCGAAATTTGTAAAAAGAGGTGATAACTGTTAAACTGATACATCTGTGCACTCTTAATGCAACATCTAAACTGAAGTGAACAATGTTCAGGAAAGTATGTGATACTATTTTTGTCATGGCTGACAAAGTTGTTATTCTTGTCAGAGCGCAGAAGCTAAAACTGTTGTGAAGGAGAGGCTTTGCTTCTAACTCCCACACTTCACCAAAGAAAGAGGCAGCAGATGAACAAAACAAAATGGTAACTGAAAATAACAGCACCACTGCCTGCTGTCTTCTCTGCTGAGGAAAAGCAAATAACATTCCCAAATCTTGTGCATTTGATCCAATGAAAAAATAAAGACATTTAGACCAAGCAGACTGTTAGCAGCACTTTGCCAGTCAAAATTAAATCCTGCACACATTTCAAGGGGGTGATTTTAGCGAGACCTCTACAGTTGACAGCAATGTTAAAATGGGTTAGAAACTATAGCAAAGCTGTTTTAATACTGAGCATGTTTATCCATACTGTAAAGTTCATTATGAGGTTGACAGATTTTGGTCTTTTGTGTTTGGAGATAGCTTCAGTAGCTCATTTTGACAACTGTCTCGAATGAAGCTATAGTGAAAATTCAAGCAGGAAGACCTATATATTCATTCAGTCACCTTAGTAATACCTCACCCTGCCTACCTGCACAGGTGATTCAAATCATTAGCTGATAGGGGGTGTACGCTCACTTAAGCACTGAGCCAACCAGATTCTGCCACCACCTGTCTGGCCAATCACCCTGCTGCTGTCCTATTTTAAAATCATGTCTTTGCTCCCCCACAGTCAGTGGTGTCATGCTGTGGGATCAGGACGACCCTCCTCTACCCCAGGCACCTCCAGTTGCCTCATCAGTGTCCAGGTCCAAGTCTTCAGACTTCTGGCCCCATACCTCATCAGCACCTCAATCCATTGCATCAGGGTCCCAGCTCAGAAGTCTACTCCTCATCTTATCCTGTATTCCTCACCATTTCTAGTGTCTAGACTCCAAGGGGGGGTATCCTATCGTGCATTTGCCCTCTGTACCCTGAACTACTCTAGGATATCACGATGTAGTCTAAGCACCAAAGAGATTTTTACCAGAGAGACACTGCACAATTTCAGTCAACAAGAGTTCAGTTTCAGTCAACAATTTCAGTTCAACTTGTATAATAAATAATTGTTCACTCAAGTTTGGTCTCTCCTGATTGAAATACTGTCAGATTTTTTCAGCTCACTCTATCTGCTGTTTCAGGATTGACTGGATCAGTGACATTAAAGTTAGGGATCATTTCGAGTAGAAAAAGGGTGAGTACGAAAAAGTATTCACGTCATTAAAATGTATCTCCCTCACAAGTTATAAGAGCTCTATTAGGAAAAATGGCTACAGCCATGTTGACAGCTTACTTAAATTTGTGGCCACAAAAGATGCTGTCTGGATTAGCTAGCATCATATTTCTGTCCTACCACATAAATGAAATTGTTTTTATTGTGTGACTCGGTTGTTGTTGTTTTGAAACCAGTGGGTCAAAAGCAGTTGATCAGCAGTCCTATATGGGTACTTTCTACATTCTAATACTCCATACCCAAAACTGAATAGTCAAATTAGAAAAGTACAGCACAGTATTTTGCACATGTTGTTCACAACCTATTTAACCAACATCTCTCAATATGTTGACATATGTTAATCTACTGCACTGCACTATCAAACTGGGTAAACTTTGCTGATGACAGTCTGTGACCCTGGAAAAAAATTTGAGAAAAACTTGCCTCATTATCTTAAAAATTGTTACCTTGTTTGTAGAATTTACTTTGGAAAAGAGGATTTACAGGAACCAAGGATAACATTATCTGTTGTATATCACAGTTTAACATTAAAGAATCAGCATTAGGCAGAATCGTTATCCCTCTGACAGCCAACAAGTAGAAACAACACAGCATTTCAAATAATCATCTGAAGCCTTGAGGTATCAGGTTAAAGTGTGAAAAAGAGGTGTTTAATGAGCGCCAGTCTGACACTCAGCACATGCTGGATGAAAATAAACCTGACTGTTAGATGTGTGAAGCTGAACCCCTGAAATTAGAGGAATGATCAAACTGATGTCATAATGGGTCTACTAGTTTATAAAGGGTTAATGCTTAAAGAACTGGCGAGAGTGAACAGCAGTCAAAACCACAATGACACCTGACACTTGCAAGCCTTTTAGACACACAGCTGAAAAGCGGATTCACAGGTCGGTCAAGAGGAAGGGCTGGGATGGGGGGGGTTTGTTTCTCGAAAGATGTAGGTGATGATTTGTCAAAAATCTGCTGTAAGATAACACATCCAGTTGAGTTTCAGGGGCAAAGTGTTGCCAAAAAAATAATGACTGTAAAAATCTTCAAAATTGCTAACATCTTTTGGTGTTCTGCTTTATATCTGTCAAAGTTTACATTAGTCTAGATCCTTGGTTTAAAAAAAACATTTTACATTAAATTTACATTAAAATTTAGTTAATAGATTTTTTTCTAAAACCATGATACAACTGTAAGGGGATACCTTCTATAAAGGTGTTTTGCATAAGAACTTGTATGAAGACCCACTTAATCTTGATCGTATTCATGAAATAATTGAAATTGATCTTTGTTTTGCACAGAAATCGATCATTTTCTTTGACTCTTCTAAGGTAAAACTGAGGGAACCACTGGTCTGGAGAAATAAAACAGACTGAATTTTTAATTGTACTGAAGTGTTCACTGTTCACACCCTTATTATACCTCTTATGTATATATATCAATGAAGCAAAAATACATAAATAAATCTCCTATGTAGTTGTAACATTACATATATATTCTATTTACCAAAATTAGTTCATTAAATTGGTAGTAAACTGTCATGTTAAGTAAAGCTATTCTTCACTGTGTTTTAGGGTATGTTTTACACTGGTTTATTGTCCTGCATTGTGCTTATGTGGGATATAAAAGTGTGTAAATTTTGTCATGTGAAGCCACAACAGTAAGTTCTTTCAGAAAAAGAACTAATCGAGCTAATTGACCTTTAAATCACTTATATTAACGTAAGAGAATATGCAGGATATAGACAAGACATGGTGGTAACACTATTGGTGGTAGTGCCTTTATAAAGGATGAAAGTTCAATAAAAAAGCTGGGAAAAGCAAAAAAAAAATGTTGCCTGTGATCATGATTTTAAGGACATCACTGTCTTTTGCAACTGTTACTGTCTAAGCCTACTACAGATGCACTGCACAATAGGGTGGACAAGTGCTGCGCTCATTGTGGATTCATGTTGGGTTTGGCTATATGTGTATGTGCGTATTTTTTATGTGTATATGTATATATGCAAATATGTGTATCTATTAAATGAAGAGTATGGCTTTGACCTGCTTTAATGTAAATTGTCAAGTCAAAGTTTATTTCTAAAGCACATTTAAAAACAACCTCAGTTGACCAAAGTGCTGTACAGGGGTAGAGATAATGCTTGGTCTGAATTGGCACTTTACAAATAAAGATTGATTGACTGATTTTACTTGTTAGTTTGATAAACTGCAATTGAAATTGATCAAGTTTATTGAAGTTTTGGTAGTTACTCACAGATGTAGGCTTAAGGCTGATATGTCTACCTTTCATTTAGGGTTAATCATTAATATCACATTGTTTAAACATTGATCTTTAAACTATATATCATCATGGATTTTTTTTTTGCTCTTGTGTACACCTAACTGGTGTCTGTGCATATTCCTGTATTTATGTATTTTAGGGATTAATGATGAGTGGATATTAAATACTTCACAAAAATGTTTCTGGAAAAAGTTAGCATAAGCATGTTCAGCCTGGGGTATTAGTTGGAGACTGTCTAACTGTCTAACTCTTCTGCCCCTCGCCAGAGGAGCAAAAACAAAACAAAAAAAACTCGCTCTTTTACTTGCATCAAACTCTAATTAATTGATGCTATGTCTGCATGTTTTGGCACTGTCTGCAAACGATGTGCCTTTTTTTATTAAATGATTATTTCTTGGTTTTTTACATCATCAACTTTGCGTCATGTGTGCGCCTCCCGTGACCTCTGTGTGACCTCTGTGTGACCTGCAGCAGCTCGGAGGGAGAGCAGGACGCTGCTGCAGCTTTAGCTGTGAGCTCACCCATGATGTTTTCAAGTTTTTATGCAGATGTTTTGATGAACTTTATTACTTTTAAAACATCAGCTGCTGCAGTGAAGGGATCCAGACTTTCATAACGGAGACGTGTTATCGAGAAAGCTCCTATAAAGACGAGAGAAACAGGGGAGACGATCAATTCAGCGCAACTGTGACCTGGTTTTTGAAGAGGGGGATTTTTACACAAAGATATCAGGTGGATGTATTTTATTACCATGTCTGCTGTATGTGATAGCAGTCAGTCTCTCATTCAGTAACTTCAGACTCAGGTGTGTGAGTTACTGCGTTATGTTCATCTGACATATATTTTAATGAGACATCAAGATTGACATGAAACCAAATATTGATGAATTATGTGGGATAAGCTTTTAAAACACTGATGAGCTTTCAAAGATCACAAGAATACCTCATGATTGTTATAAAATTGTGCGTAAAATGATCAGAATGCAGGAAAGAAATGATTTAAGTTTAAAAATGTCAAGGGAAGACCCTCTGACCCCTGTCTAACCTGATGATGTCAAATAAATATTTATGATTTCTCCACTGCAGGTAAAACCTGATCCTGTGGAAAAAAAAACTGAGGAACAACAATAGCAAAAATAATAATGACAGGCTAATATTAATTGACTGTTATTTTTGTTGTCAAGCCTGATAAACACGCCATTGTTGTCATTTTAGCTCCAAATTAATCATTGCAATTATATATGGTATAACAATAATGCCAAGGTAAAGCAACAAAAGTACATGACCCATTATAGAGCAGTCATGTCAGGTGGTAAAGCACTTTGCTTATGGACCTGATGTCATTATAATGATGGAGAGTCAGCAGGTGCTGCTGCTGTCATTTTAAGGTTCAAATGTGTTTTGTGGCTCCAGACGGATTTTTTTGGTGGGTGTGGTGGGGAAAAAGGCTCTTTTGACTGGAAAGGTTGCAGACCCCTGGTCTAAATTAATGTTACAGTGGAAACTAAAAGGATCAGTGGACTTGCTTTTCAACTGAAACCAAAAACATGCAGTAGAAAAAAATAAGTTTTAATAACAATGTGGAATGTGTAAATGTCAGATTAGTGAGGAGTTTGACAAGGAAAGAGCTGTAGTGTCTAATCAGACAGTAAATGTGCAATAGCTAACAATGAAGACTGTAGCAAGAATAACAGAGCTGGTTAAGAGAAAGCTGTGATAAAAAAAAAAAAAAAAAGTGTTCATTTAATGAACTTAAATACAGAGAAACTGTCTAATAAAACATTACAACACCCTTTGGCACAACTTGATGAGACAAACTCACACTAACGATGCAAAAATCTCCCCATGAGGATGTTAAGATTATCCAAATAAGCAAACATAAAAGACACACCAAAAAAATGAAAAGAAAAAAAGGTCAAGCTCAGTCTTAAAATAACAGCAGCACACATACACACGAAGACAAATCATCTCATACCTTCCAATCTCCAGGGGGCATCTGCTGTTCACAGCTCTCCTGCAAAGAAAAAGTAAAAGAAAAAGACACAAAGAGTAAAAAATGAGAAGGAGCATGGACAATATGACAAACATCACAGGTTAAGGGGTAAATCCACTGTTGGGCTGACGGCAGCACAAGCTGTGCACTGTAGGTCCAAACCACAGACAAAAAACTCAGAATCCCAGAAGCACTTTACCATACAAAAACTGTCAGAGACAGTGATGGCTGCCTTTGTGTCCTAGATCAAAAAAATAAATTTTCTTAGATGCAAAACAAAAACATTACACAGGTATTTAGGTTGTTTAAAGATGCACACCAACAGCTTGGTTATTCACTGTATGAGGTACTAAAACAAAGCATTACTACATTTCAAACACTAATACTAACTAAAATATGTAATTGCAAACAGTTACATTAAAAACAGCTCACTGGTTGTCAAGTCTAGGCAGAACATTGTGTAAACATGTTTAATGTTAATTCTTAATTTTTATACGTGTGTGTGGGGGGTGTGTGTGTGTGTGTGTGTGTTGTAAAACGTAAAGAATTTTTTGTTCTGTATTGCCTGCACCACTATAAAGTTGTCTATCAGGACTCAAATCCCCAAAACAATGCACTGTGGCCCATAACTTGACACAGACGCTGTGGCATGCCTTTAAAACACATGCATTTAATGGCTGCACCAAGTTTGGTTTTGTTTGTTTTTTGTCTGCTCACATAAGTTGCAGTGTCACTTCAGAGCATTATGAAGAGTTTGTCATTTAAGAGAGATGGAACAAGACAATTTTAATAACCAAAGTGCTTCTGGTAGTCTGATGGGGGACACATAGGCATGAAAAAATTAGGAAAGATGGTGTCTTTTAACACAGGATGAAGAAGGGACCAGTAACCAGACCCACTCCTTAAGAGAATCACCTCAACAATCAATATCTGTGAAAAAAAGTGAACCTAGAGCACATGATTGGAGCATAAACACATTTCTGTTATTAGGCCACAGTGTGGAAGGGAGTAAAAATCCCTGTGAAAAGGTCTGCCAAAGTACTTTACAGAGGTGTCAAATTGATTTCAAAGGAAGTTACCGCTGTGTCAAAGGTTGAACACTGAATTTCAAATCAGTCAAAAATCTTTTGGATACAGCTCTAGCAAAAAAATGTGCTTTATACTGTGGTTCTCGCTTTTGAAGGAGTCTGGTTTGTATCTTAAGAAGAGATGTGTTGACATAAGACAGGTTTTTTAATCCACAACTAAATGCACACTACAGTGCTGGAAGATGAAACCAATTTAATATAAACTTGTCATTTGATCGGTCATCTTCAATGAATCTGTCATTTTTCAACTCAAACTCATTTATTCAAACCTGTGTTATTTCAGCACGTGTCGTTGAGCTTGTTTCTGCTCTGCTGCCTTAGTAAAGGTCATAGTAGGGCAAAAACATCTGGATATTAAATGAAGGACATTCACAGAAGGTTAGACAGCAGTCAGAACTATCTGACAGATGGTTTCAACTCTGTGTCCTTGTTACACATGCATAAATGAGGTATTGGTTAGAAGTTATGTCCATTTGAGTTTATGCGAGCTCTGGAGTACACCTGAAAGAAAATAAGACAGGATTAAAGAGGGAGACAAAGTCAAAAGGAAAAGTTGTGGATTAAGGATGAGGTGAAGAGAATCCAAACTTAAGAAAAGAGGATTGGAAAAGACTGGTCACATCAAAATATCAGAGCAGGGAAACTCCTAAAGAGAGAGAGAGAGAGAGATGTCACTAAAAACCTGCCCTTATTTAAGATCAGATAATATTAGATTTTTTTCCCAGTGCGCCATATTTCATGAACCGAACATTTGAATATTTACAAAGTTGAAATCCAATAAATTGATCTGTTCCAGCAAATATTGACTGAAAGGGCAACTCCAGTCTCGGGTGAATTCATGCAAATGGGTCAGTGTTTCGAGTGGGAAATGTCACAGGTGACAGTACAGTGGTCGGACCAGCAGGTGGCACTCTTCTCCCGACCAGTTTAGGGCATGTAGACCAGAGAACAGCAGCTGAGCACTATGTTTGTTTGGATGGTGTCTTTAGCCCCTCCAAATATGTCCTATTCTGTTCAAGTGAAAGTGTCCGGTACAAAGAGTCTTCCTTAAATCCCGGAGACTAAAGTTTAAAGATGAACAAGTCCTTTTTTCAGCCACACGACAGCCCAGGTGATCTTTTCCATTCTGTTTTGTGCAACACTGAAGACACATAGGTTGCTGTCACACTGTGCTGGACCCATGTTGCTTTGCATTTTCTTTCTGATGTTTTTCTTATACCTCTGCGTCTCGAAGCTGGCTTTTTAAAATTGTAGATTTTGCCCCAGATTTTAATTTCAAAAAGATCCGTCTGTTCAGAGGGATGGTTATGCCAAAACTACATCCGATTTACAAGGTTCAGCAAGATGAAGGGCCCTTTTCTAAAACTTGAATTCTTAGTGCACAATGACTGACAGTGTTCAGGTAGAGAAAAAAACTCTTTTTGCCGTAGACAGCAGGTCAAGGAATGATTTTAAAGAGTAACTAAACTCGAGAGTTTTGGCTGAGATTAATCTACCATGGAATTTCAAAAATAAGCTTCTAGATTGTCACTGACAGGGCAACAAGAAGGAGGAGGGATAAAACATGCCCACTCACTTTTTTATGCCTCCCCATCAGCAACATTTTGCAGTCTATGCTGCCTTTGGGTTTGAAATATCTGCTATAGTGGGCTCTAATTTCGCACCTGTCCTGCGCCGCGCCTGCGCCACGCCAACGGGGTGTGTCCAGGGCATTTTGCAAGTTTCGTGCACGGCGCAGTCTGGCGCAGGGAGGCACACCCACGCCTCCGTCCCTCCTACCAGCGCAATTAGCAGAGAAGGAGGAGAGGAGGTGTGAGTGGGTTTAACACAGCTAAGTGTGATCTTCAACAATCAAATGAACGCCTCTCTTCGCCTTTAAATGCCCAACGGGCGAGGCGCAGTGTCAATTCACCTCGGTGGCGAAGATGGTCAGAGCTGCTGTCACTTTTGCAGCAACTGGGAGAGCGCAGGGGCCACCAGGCCGCGCATCGGAGGACACGATGCGCATCACCGTGTGGACCACCTCATGGGACAGATGTAATCTGTTCCTGTGTCGTGAATAGGAGTACAAAATTAAGTGATAATTACATTTAAACACAGCAGCAGGCTAATCCATTCATCATGCCTGTGATCCACCTGCATTCCTGGTCCGTCATCACCAAATAGCAGAACCTTTGGTGAAAATATATCTCCTCCTCATCCTCCTGCAATAATGTACTCCATCTTTTTAGATCACGTTAAGAATAAAGATTAAAACAGAGAAATATGGGCAATCACAGGTAAATCCTTAAGACACTGTGTGACTTACATTTATTCAGCGAGCGTCTCTCTCTTTTTTCTTTTCTTTTGAATTTCATGAGATGAGAGAAGCCGGATACTCCGTATCGGATGATGTGGCTGTTTGTGGTTGGCTTGAGAGATGTGAACTCGTTAGTTATGACAAACGTCTCTGATCTGACATCAGATGTGACGGGACATTTAATATAGATACAAATGTATGTGCTGGCTCAGACGGTTACATTAAATAGTGGTTGCTGTGATTGTTTATTGCATTGAAATGTGCCTGACACTCTGGATACCTGCCTGTGAGGTTTTGGTGACGTGTGCGCACTGTGCGCCTGTCAGCCAAATTACCACTGCACGGGGTGCGCCTCTCCTGTACCGAGAATAGACCAGGTTGGAGCTGGCGGGCTTTCAGCGCACCTTCGGCACAGTTTTTTGGCACGAAACTGTCACTGCGCAAAGCTGAATCTTTCCCCACCTCCTCCTGGTGAGTTCTCACACCCATCTCGGCGCAGCCGGTCTACCAAATTGCCAAATTGGCTGCGCACGGTGGTGCGCCGGACAAAATTACCACTGCGCGGGTTGCGCCAGGCTGCGCCACCCTGAGTTGTGCCAGGAAATTAGAGCCCAGTGTGACAACCATCCAAAGCACCCTCACAAAAGGCTGCCAGGGTGTGATCATATTCTCCGGTTAGAGAGACATGTTAAACACTGTATATGGTGATCTGAAGAGAATGAACTACGCTCCCAACAATCCTAAAATGCCACAGTAAATGTTAAAGCCTGCAATTATCTTTTAACTTAGGTGGTTGGCTACTTTCTTAGTATAAAAGTGTAATGAAAATATACATGAGAGTGAATGAATGAATAAATAATGGTGCGTGCACCTTGAGAGGACACAGATGAGAGTTTTGTTTACACACACTGTAGGCAAACTTCTTTTCTTTTTTCACAGTTGTGGCCAAAACAAGACAGATCCAAGGGTGTCACAGCAACGCCCTCTGATTGGTTGAGCCAACTGTTCGACAAATTCAGCTGTCGACTGCTACAGCTGAAGATGCAGGTGTGGAAAAAATGGGTGGTCGCATTTGAGCTCTGTGA
Source organism: Cetoscarus ocellatus (assembly GCA_037902135.1). Taxonomy (NCBI): domain Eukaryota; kingdom Metazoa; phylum Chordata; class Actinopteri; order Labriformes; family Labridae; genus Cetoscarus; species Cetoscarus ocellatus. Next base: position 466,955 of record JBAMNC010000298.1, read on the forward strand.
TGACTTGTTAGCACCTCATGTATTTGGACAACTGCAGTGGCCAGTTTTAACCTTCAGAGGGCAGTCACTTCTTATATTTCTACCACATTATCTAGACTTTTATTACTCTGGGTTTAACAGGTCCTAGAGACACCTAGAGGGGGCTCTTATTGCTGATAATCCCAGGAAGATGTGGGAGACCATGAAGAACATGGCAGGGATGCCAAGCAGACAGCAGAAGCCTTTTGTAACAAATGGTGAGCTGGCCTCTGCTACAGAGCTTAACACCTTTTTTACAAGGTTTGAGGACTCTAAATCTAAAGAGCGCTGTAGTGATGTGTTGAGGTCAGTGCAGCTACATCCAGATGACAGAGTGGAAATTTCTGTGGCCCAGGTGGTTAATGTCTTTCGGCATTTACATGTACACAAGTCAGCTGGCCCTGATAACATCTGTGCCTCTGGCTTGAAGCACTATTATGAGGAACTTGCCCCAGTGTGGCAACCAATCTTCCAGACCTCATTAGACACTCACACTGTCCCAACAGCCTGGAAAACCTCTCACATAATCCCTGTTCCCAAGAAAACTTGCCCCAAGGAGTGTAACGATTTTCGTCTTGTGGATTTAACCTCTGTGTTAACGAAGTCATTGGAGAAAATCATCATCCACCTGCTCTCTTCCTCCTTACAGGACAAACTTGTCCCCTACCAGTTTGCCTACAAGCATGAGCGCAGCGCTGTAGATGCTGTAGCCACCATCATTCACCTAGTTTCAAAACATCTGGACACTTAAAAAAATAGACCATATGCAAGAGTATTGTTTATTGATTTCTCCTCTGTATTTAATACCATAAGACTGGACCTGTTGCTATCCAAAATGAATAAGTTGGAGATTAATCCACATTTTATCAACTGGTATCACTCCTTCCTCACTGATAGACAGCAGAGGGTAAGAGTTAACAACACACTCTCCCCCCTGGTTACATCAAATAACGGTGCTCCACAAGGATGTGTAAGCTCACCCCTATTATTCACCATCTACACTAATGACTGTGTCTCTAGTGTACCGAATCACCATCTCATCAAATTCTCTGATGATACTGCACTAGTATCGCTGATGACAGAGGGGGAGCAGCCAGCCCTGTACTTTCACAGTGTAGAAAGAGTGGTCCAGTGGTGTGACCAAAATGCCCTCATATTAAACCCTGTGAAGACAGAGGAGGTCATCTTTGGGAATATCAACTGTGCATTTGCTCCAGTCATTATTCACAATAACCCCATCAAACAGTCATCCTCCTTTAAATATCTGGGAGTGTACGTGGACAGTGCTCTTTCTTGGTCACCTCATGTGGATTTCATCTGTAATAAGGTCCAACGGCGGATCTATTTTCTGAGAAGGCTCCGGTCCTTTGGTGCCAGTAGGGAGATTTTACACCTGTTCTTCTGCTCCATCATTCAAAGTGTCCTGCAGTATGGAGGCCCAGTCTGGTTCTGTGGCCTTACTGTCCAGCTCAAAGCAAGGTTTCTTAGGCTGTTGAGTATCTGTTCGAGAATGGTGGGGCTGTGTGTTTAGGACTGTTTTCTTAGCAGCTGCTCCAAGCAAACCCTCAGACTGGCTGAGAAGATCACAAAAGGACCCTTCTCATGTTCTCCATGAGGAGTATCAGCTTCTGCCGTCAGGGAGACGCTTTAGAGTACCAAACTGTAAGAAACATAAGTACAAGCTCTCGTTTGTTCCTCAATATATTTCCTTATTAAACAAACAGTGGTGAGGAGGTGGGACAGCTCCACACACACATACCCCCTGACGCTGACTTGGGACATTCTTATGCATTTGGGCTCAATTGGTGATCGGACTGTTGCTGAATAGTTGGACTTTTTAACCTTTTATGATGTATTTATTGATATGCTTTTATTTTTAAGTGATGCAACATTGTGATGATGGATGAGCTGGTGATGCGAAACAAATTTCTGAGTAATCAGACAATAAAGTATGGCCTTATTTTATCTTATCTTATCTTATAATAATTTAAGTTCTTGCCTGCATTTGTATCGACACAAACACACCTGTTCACTCAGAACACTACCTCCAGAGGATGTTACTTCTTGCAGTGGGAAAAAAAACTAAAGAGATTTTTCTAAGTTCCAATTTTAGTGTACTGAAGTATGACTCTACTATTTCTGGTGGTTCTGGTAGTTACCGGGAGGACCCCGCTGGTCCTACGGCGGGTCTGGCGGAGCCAGTGCCGTGCGATGACATGCCAACGGTGAGTGGGGCGGCTGGGGGGAGGGGGTTGGTTAAGGGGCGCAGGGCTGGCAGGGCTCGCTAACCCCCCTGATGCCTCCTCTCCTTTTTCCTGCTGTGTTGAAGAGACAGAGGAGCAACATACAGTCAAGAAAACATCATTCTTGCATCATATTCTCATGCTGTATATGACAGAAGCTTCACTGTCTTTGTGATTGTGGACCAGTGTCTCTGTAAACATTTCAAGCACGAAGCAAAAGGCAAGCAAGTCCAAACTGCTGGCATCATTTCGTTCTCATATACATTCAGTATTGGAGAGGTCATGCTTAAAGTTTATACCCCTCCTTTGTCAAGGAATAGAGGGCCTGCTGAAAATAAACAGTCAACCTGCAACTCTAAATCAGGACCATTCCTCATTCAAAGTGATAAGGGAAACTCTGCAAGAGTTAGACTATTAATTAATTTTAATTTTCAAAATCAGTATATTTAGTAATAAACACTGGTTTATACCTTTACATTAATATCAATATGAGCATGTCAAAACTTTCCTTGACCATGAAGAAATCTTTGTTAACGTCTAATGAAGAGAGTGCAGGGTTAGTCCAACGTGACTTGCTTTGAGTCAGACCAGTGAACTAAACAGAGTGAGTGCAATGCTTAATTTTTAAGACATGAGGCAGATGATCCACTGTTAGTTGTTCCTTTGTCAACTGTGTTCTGAAGTATTGTATGAAGCACTTTGAATTGCCTTGTTGTTGAGAGGTGCTATACAAATAAACTTACCTTGTCTTGGTTTAATGTTCTGGAATTTGCTCCAGGGATTTCTCTGACCAGTATATAAGCTTTTAGAGAGGAGAAAAGCTAAACCTCACCTGATGACAGCTTTTTGAATTTGCTGCCACTCATTTGCTTTCTACTTCATACATCAACGTATCCATTATTACTATAAATAACTACCCTCTGTTGCTCTCAAACATATCAATCTTGCAAGTTTAAATTCTTTAACTTAGTCAACTTGATTACACTACTAAGATTTTTATCGTTTTTGAACAAAGTAGCTATCAAACTTTGAAAAGCTCCCAAATCAGCCAGAACTTGTTGCTTTGGTACTGGATAAGTGTGCAGGATAAGTGGCCTTTATATAACCGCCCACAGTCTGTTCTCTGCTCTGTGTTTATTCCTCTCTATGTCCTCCTCAACCTCTCAGCTTTAATGAACGTTGCTCTTTATTCTGGAGTTGTTATCTAATACTCAGGGTTGCACTGATTCATTGGTGTCCTCTTTTGCTTGTAAACATCACATTGTTTATTATAAGGCATCCAAGCCTAATGAGCAGAAACAGTCTCGCAATAATGCATGAGAGTTTCACTTGTTTCATATTGCTAACACTGTATTTAAGACAAGCCATCACTCAGACATGAGGCTAAATGGCACAGAGGACACACTAAATGCAAAAAGCAGGTGGACTGACCATGTCTGAGTCTCCTCCTCGCTGCTCCGGCAGCAGGGGCTTCTCCTCTGTGAACTGCTGCTCTTTCATCCCTGCCATCCTGGACAGCAATCTGCAATCACCGTGCCAACATGTACAAGCACACACACACACACACACACACACACAAATACACACATTTGCACACATGCAAACACACATAAACACAGTAGGTTAGACCATTATTTCATAGTCTTTGTAGAAAATTCAAAAGGTCATTGGCATTTGCAACACTTGATGATGGCAGTTCAGTTGAATATATGAGATGAAAAAGTCTTTTGTAGAATAATTTCACATCTAAACATTGTGAGATTATAAAAGGAATCAGACAATGAATGAATGGAGTTCTTTTGCATTTTTTCTGTAATCACTTAAACCTAAGGTTAAAATAACACAGGGTTATTGATCTTCAATACACAGCGGTCAACATGCCAGCCCAGAATTACACAATAAGCAGAACCATGATTTCTTGATTAATCTTGATGTGCTGCTTGATCTGTCCGATTCAATGACTGTAATCAGGCGTATCCAATTTTCAAACCTTCAGTAAGAATGAAAAAGCCCCTTTTGTAGAGGTACAGCCAAGCCATGATCCTTTGAGGGAAACAAGCAGGAGCTATAAGCAAGATGAGTAAGCAATAAGTGACTGCAAGCCTAAAAACAATGTCTGCTTTTACAGAGATAAGCAATGATCTGCCTGCTATGGTCACAGTTTTATCAGACCTATACAACATGTTTTCACTGAATGAGGAGCAAAGAATAACATTGACTGGCTTGTAATGAAAGTGATTAACACACTCTATATGTTTTCAAAAGTTTCTGCGCTTCCCATCCCCTTTTAATAAGGCCGTTGCCCATATGGACAAGTGAAATATATCCTGTAGGTATATTGTACTTCAAACTGGTGTGTTAACTTAACACAACTGAGCAGTTAGAAATAGAAAGCAGAAATGGAAATCTTGCCATTGAGCTTCTTATCGGAATCATCTTAAGACAGGACAATAACAGTGCAACAAGAAGAACGGTGAACTAAAACTGTTAAAGACTGTGCTCTGGATTTCGATAATAATCACCTAGTCATCATACATACATCATACATGTGTGCACACGTGTGGCCGCAAGTGATGTTCTCTCTGGCCAGTCATATAGGAAAGTACCATCATCTCAGCAAATAGTACAGTTTTGCATAGGATTGTGTAAAACAGGCCAATGTTTGGCAAGTGACAAGTCTTGATTGGCTCATTGATTCATTAATTTATCTATTGAAATACCTATTGAAAATGTTAAAAAAAAAAAAAAAAAAAAAAAAAAAACCTGATAGTTAAACAAATAAATGATGGAGGCTTTATAGAAAAAATTATTGAAGTGCATCTTGCCAGTAACCTCACCTAATATTACATTCTGTTCATGAACATCCTCAGTTCAGTCTTGAGGAATCATGACAAAAATGAAAAATACAAATATTTAGTCTGCTTTAATAAGTAGTGAGAAAGATTTATTTATTTTGTGGTGTAAAGTTACTAGGCAAAAGCTTCATTTCAAGAATAGTTTACAGTTGTTAAGGACATACTTGCTTCTGTAAGAATAGTTTATTTTTTTTTATATTTTGTACAAATCTCTTTAGTTACTGTGTGTGGAGTTTGAAAATATAAAATACCCCCTTCTTAAACTCCATCCTCATATATGCTTATAATACTAGCTAGGTAGTTTTAAGTACAGTAAGCTTAGGGTACAATGACCTCATTTGAATTATCTTCTGCCCTCTTTTGTGAGAGATCACAGAGTCATTTAACTTGGAGTTGACAGAGAAGCTCACTGACCGAGATTTCTCTTTAGAAATGGAAACTTGTGAGTCTAAAAGCTAGAGCTTCAAAGTTCCAAGAGCATCAGGGAACACCAAGGATGTATTAATGTCCAGTCAAACTAGCCTTTTGAATTTGAAGCACACCCACAGCGGCAATACATACACAGTTGAACACAAGTCCACACAACAAGCCAAAACATTAAAAGTGGGGTCAGACAGTGTCAGAAGAATATCACTGCTAGACTTTGGCATCAATCGCCCAGCACTGGAACACAGAAAACACTATGACAACATCACCACAAACTCTCACTCAAAATGAACTTTAGTCTATTTACATTACGTCAACTCACTGCAGGACTTTTGGGCTCTGTACCACACACAGTCAAAGAAACAACTTTTCCCTCAGTGAATACAGGGATTTGTGAAGAATCATTACACATCAGCTTAATAATGGTTTTCAATGGAACACAGTGGTCAGGAAAACATAAATCATGTTTTCCCCGAGGGGGAAAGCTTTGGTAAGTATAAGGAGACCATTGACAATTCATGTGAACACAAAAGATACTGTATGCATGAAATTTAATTCGAAACTTTTTCACACAATTTAGAAGCTGTATGAATAAAGAGTTAAGTTGTGGCACAAACATAATTAAATTATATTTCTCATTATTACATTAAGAATGCACTCAGCTCAAGAAAAAAACACATTCATTGGAGTAGAGATAATATTTTTAGTTGTGACTGTTTGCTGAATTTTAATAATGTAGCACTATTTTCCCACATTTCAAGGCATTTTTAGTCCATTTTGACAATGTAAAGCAATTCTCTCAGACTGATTTCGGAGTAAAAGGGATTAATTAAATGTACTTTATAGTCTTGACGTTCAGGTTTACTGTTTACAATTATGTTAAAATGCACGTAATAAATGGCTTATTATACTCATTGCTCCTGAAAAAAGTTGTAAATACTTTACTCTTCATTTTCATATAAATGGTAACTACTGGTAATGACTTTACCTTTAAGTAGCTGTCATGACTGTCTATTAAAGGGGAAATATTATGCAGAAATCACTTTTTGAAGGCTTCTGAACACATTGCTGGGTATTTGTCCTTCCTCCCAGCCCACAACATGTGACAGTAGACAACAAAACCTGTATACAGGCTGCATGAAAGTAAACTCATGATATTCTGTGAGCTGTTGAGTCTGTGGATATACTGTTACGAAACAAGCATTTTATTTGCATAAGCCTGCCTCCCCGGCTAGAGAAATTCCTCTGTGAAGAGCAGCCATGTTGTTTATATTCTTAGTGAGAGATCAGTGTTCAGCATGTCTAAGCTCAGAAGCTGTCACTGCTCGGTTGTTGGCTGTAAACAGCCACATATATCTTCACATAGGCTACCAGCCTCAGAGGACCAAAGGGCCCAGTGGATTAATTTTATTTCTGAAGGGAATGAGCAGCTACAGTCGGCTAAAACCTGTATGTGTGTGTCAGTCACTTCACGTCTGACTGCTTCTTCAACTTCAGTCAGTTCAACACAGAACTGGGAACTAGACTTTTCCTGAATCCAGGCTCAGTACCAACAATCTGTCACCAAACCTGATGATGGAAATGTGAGTATCTTAATGCTGTGTAGTATTTATTTTGCTCATTGCTACAAGCTAATGCTAACAGCAGGGGGAAGTGAACCAGAGGTAACTGCACAACATGTTTGTCAGTGTTCACATTACTTGTTGAAAGTCTGAAGGACAAACTTCAATGTATGAGCATTCTTACATTAGTCAAGAGAAGTTTAACATTTGGCTGAATATAATCAGTCCTTTACCCACCCCATTACCCCTGTGTTTCTGCTAATGTTAGCCTGGAAGGTAGGCTAAGTTGCGGCTGTGTCCGACTGCAGTGACTAGGCCGAGGTTAGCATGTTGTGCATTAGCCTGTGATGTTTGGGGGAAACGAGCGTCACTGTTATCTGGTAACTGGCACAAATTTGCGGTTCGTTTGTGTTCGGAATCATAAGCGGCGCGTGGCTGGAGCGGCAGTGTGCTCCATTTTGCTCAAGATAGCTGCAGGACTATCATGAAGTCCCCGTATGTCACTGTGTTCGCTGCGACTCTGCTCTGGCTCATTACCATATGAAGGCGACGGCCCTCAAAACCAGCCGTTCTGAACAGAGGGGTTATGTGAGCGTGGAAAGAATGCAGCTGTGCTTTATTCATAGGCTTTTTGGACCAAAGCATGTTACTAATGTTTCATGAAGACATCAAGGATCCATGTTAAACTGCAGAGAAGGAGCAAAATGTGGGACCTTTATGTTTCCTTTTTTTTATTTTTCATGTCATGTGTTTCTTGTTTATTTTGAAGTCACTAACCCTTGTCTCTATTTTAGGTCTGTTCCTGTCTGCCCTTTCCGTCTCTTCACAAAACTGTTCCCTGATTGTTTATCCCGGAACTGTGTCTAATCACTCCCTATCACCTTGTGTGTTTAACCCTTTGTCTCTCTCTGTCTCAGCGCCAGTTCTTCCTCGTCCAGCATTCTTACTCTTATTCATGTTCTCTGATCATGACCCTTTTTATTTGGATCCTGCCCTTGCCTTTGTATTTTTGCAAAAAAGGCAAGAGCCTTATTACATGTTCTATTTACTTGTGTAGGAAAAAGAGGCATCTTTGAGCCAACATTAATGCAAGACTATAATTCACAGTTTTGATGGTAAAAGGAAAAAAGGAACAAAGTCGCTCAGCCTGCCTGTCATCCCCCTCTCACTCTGCACAGAACATTTACTGTAAAGGTTCTAATATATGAGCACTTCAAATTTAGGAGCTGCTGGCTTGACTGCAGTCTCTCTCGTCTGTCTCTCCCACATGCTGTCCCTGCTCCAGAACCGTCTGCAGGCCTGGAGCACTTCTCTTGTTGTACTAGGTGCTGCTGTGTTTCTGCTCTTGAAGGTGTTTTCTGGGTTTGATTGTTTTGGTCTTTGTTTTGTTCTTAACTTACAGCGTTTTTCTGCTCTTGCAGGTGTTTTCCTCTCAGTGAACTGCATCGAGCTGTTGTAGGCCGTTTGCTCTCATTGGCCACTGTACTTTTCCAGATGGACCAGTGAAATACTCTATTTTGAATGCTCCATCTGATGTATCAGGTTACATTTTTTCCTCACATACAGGATCCAAAAACATTTATTTGCACAAATTATTTAAAAAATTGTTATATTAGTTACAGCCGCTGTTATTCTACCTTTCTTATTTTTTAAATTTATTAACAAGCCCCTCTCCAGACAAGGTTGCCTTCTGTGATAGCAGAATTGCAAGTAAAACTTTTAAAACCAGTGGGTTTTCTTGCATAGGGAGGCGAGGGTGCCGGTAACCTGACCTCAGCACTTTAGAAGATTTTAAAAGTTGAAATGACTGTTTCCATGCATTTATTTTCATGCCTGCAGAGCAGCTTTCAATCCCTCCCAATGTCCAGCATGCAGCAGACAGAAATGTGTGTGTGTGTGCATCATCACTGCTCCGTTGTTAATAGGTGACCCCTGAATGACTAAAAATCAAGATTGTAATGATACAAAATTAAGATCTCTTCCTCAGTCCACTGCCTGACCATGGGTCAAATTATAGTCCCCTTGGATGGATATAAAAATGTAAAGATGCAAAGACACCAATCATTTAGGGGTAAGCTAGTAGTAGTAGTTCACTTTACATGTTCAAGCCACGGTCTAACTATAGGGTGAACAACAGTCATAAAGAGTTGATATGACAAAAATTATAAAAAGATTTCATGCACTGTTGTTTTTATTTTCCTTTTTTTTAAATTGTGTATTTTCCTTAAAATTCTTGAATTTCTGTTTTTTTGTTGTGTAACTTTAAGTTAACAGTTTTGTCTTAAAGTGTTTTTTGTAAAAAGCGTATGCAAAAAAATCTTGTTATTTAGTCCACCTTATCAATCAGTCTGAGTCCCCAGTGTTTGGTTGGGATTCAGGATAACAGTTGTATACACTGCAGGATTGATTACTCTGATTGATGGAAAAATGTTTTTTTTTTCTCTCGTCTTTATCACCCATCTAATTTAAAGGTCCCATATGTTGCTCCTTTTCTGCAGTTTAACATGAATCCTTCATGTCTTCATGAATGTTATAACATGCTTTGGTCCAAAAAGCCTTTGGATGAAGCACAGCAGCATTCTTTCCACGCTCACATAACCACTCTGTTCACAATGGCTGATGTTTTTAGACACCAAATCAGGTGGATCCAGCTGCACTGCAAGGTTAGACAAACACACCCTTGATTTTAAACAGCATAGGTTCATAGTAAAGATACTGGTAGCTGCATAAAGTAGAAAACAAGAAAGACACCTGTGCTGCATGTCAAATGTGTTGTGCCATGCATTCAATAGGTTTCACATATGTGTCTGTTTCACATATCAGACACTGCAGCGTTGGTCAGGTCCTCGCTCTGTTACATGTCCCTAATTCCCGTTTGACACACATGGTCTTTTTTTAAGGTTTCATTTGACACCATTTAACCTGCTTTAAGATTCAGGATTTTTTAAACTCCTCAAAGGTGGTCCTCCTTTCAGGAGGAGGCCATGGAAGTACAAATTTCCATATTACATGTCTCTGCTGTCTGTTACTGTTTTAGACATATTGCAGTTAATGTTTTCAGGGATGTTTTTTTCCTCCTCCCTTTGGGAAGACCAATTTCTCATGTGACCTCCTATGACCTGTTCATAGCTGGACTGAGGTGTGTACCTGCAGCTCTGTCAGGAGCCTCAGTCTTTATAATGGGTGTGTATTACACACTCCATGTTCCCGCCTTCAGTGAGTCACATGACCAGCTGCACTGACCTGTCACTCAGTGACTGACATCAACTGCCCAAATCCTGAGTGAAAATGAGTGAAAATTTTTAAAACACCTTCTCACAGATGCCACAATTTTGACCAAATCTCTCTAAAAATACAATATTTCAATAGTACATTTCGTCAGGAATCCATCCATTATAATTTTTAAAGGTGTAGGACTTTTGTTTTTTTTCTGATTCAGGGTTTACCTACTTTGGGGGCTTCTCATTCGGAAACCATTCAAGAAACAACAAATTCCTTCAGAACTTTTGATCAGCATGGCTGACTGTGTGATCAGGTCCCGTTTCAAGCTCATTTACAGCCTATGAGCAGATAATTTTTGTTTGAGAAGCAATTTTTGGGCCAAATTTTATTGTGAAAGGCAAATTGTTGGCTTCCTGTTTGAGATAGGTCAGGGGTGTCATCGTGTGATCTGTGGGTCTCGATGAGCCAAATGATTTGGTGTTGGTCTAAACTCTCTCTATAACATTCCTACTGGCCATGAGGGCCGTTTAAGTGTACTTAGGTGGTACTAGAGAGCACATTTTGGCATGTTGGGGGTTCATTTTTCCATTTTCTTATATTTTTCGCTGGATCCAGGGTGTGTGTCGATTTTGGTGAGTTTTTGAGCGTGTTCAGGGGGTCAAATTTATGGAAGTGAATAAGGACCAGAATTAAAATTAAAATGGATTAACAGAAATGCTTTTTCATTTTCAGAATAAAGATGCATTTTTGGACTCATAAATAAAATTAATAATAAATTACCCAAACTGCATTTTCATTTTCTTCTTCAAGACTGCTCATTCTGTGACTTAATTCAAATTAAAAAGAAAAGGACGTTTAAGATTTCATTTTCAAAAGATGGCCCAGTAAATACGTACCAAAATTCAATATGGCTCGTCAGATTTAAAAATTAAAAGCATTAGCGGTAATGCTTTTTCATTTCAAGGTTATGGCTGCAATTTCTGACTCATAAATAAAATTAATAATAAGTCATCCAAACTGCATTTTCATTTTCTTCTTCAAGACTGCTCATTCTGACTTAATTCAAATTAAAAAGAAAAAGATTTTTAAGATTTAATTTTCAAAAGATGGCCCAGCAAATAGTTACCAAAATTCAATCTGAATTGTCAAATTCGAAAATTAAAAAGCATTAACAGGAATGCTTTTTCATTTTTGGAAAAAAGGTGCTTTGTTTGACTCATAAATAAAATGAATAATAAATCATCCAAACTGCATTTTCATTTTCTTCTTTAGGCTGCAAATTTAATGACACAACTAACAAGAAAACAACAAGGACATTGCTTTTTCGTTTTCATGCCCGCCCCGCAAAAAGTGGTCCATAATTCAATCTGAATTGGCAATCCCAAGCGGTGCAGGACAGTGACGTCAGTGGCCACTCTTCCTCTTCAGACCTGCTGCGTACGTTAGGGGAGAAGACAGTGTGGAGTGAGAAGGTTGTGTTCGTGTCAGACTGTGGTAAATGTTTTCAGAAACAGCGGAAATATCACCACCATGTCCACATCTGTGCCAGAGCTGCTGAGGGAGGCCGAAGCTGCCCTCGAACGGCAACATACTCAGCCAGTAACAGCAGGTCTGGACTCAAGTCTGTCTCCCACCATGTCAGAAAGATATTCACAGATTCAGAGTTTCCTGGTCAATAACTCATCAATGAAACACCGTAGTTACAAACCCGACCCCTCTTTTTAATCCCCATCATGAAGACTATGAGCTACCACCCCGTTTTCCTCTAAACGAGCCGTCCTTTGAGCCAGAAAACTTCAATCTGTGTCAATACGCTGCCTTAGGGACCGTGGCAAATTACCATGTCAAGAAATGGTGTGAATGAAAATTTCGTAACTTAACCACAAAAAGATGCAGCGTCTTCAAAAAAGACATACATTGAATTACAACCTGTTTCACTAAAATCAGAGCTGAAGTATAAACCACAGAAGCTGAGAAGACGTTACACCTCTTTGTGGTTAAGTTTTCATTCAAGCATGTGGGTTTGCAAGAATGCCACAATTGTCAGATTTCAATGTGCCATCACCAGAGCCAGCCCTACTCAATGTGGTGCCCAAGATGAGATTTTATGTGGCGCCCCCCTCCGTCAGCAATTTACATACGCTTACAAAAGAAATCAAATAGTATTGTTTTAACCATTGCCTTTGATTTATAAGATAAAATGTCACCCAATTTACATGCTTAGCAAATTACCAATAAATCCCCCAAAAATTTGAAATACAATATAAATACCCTTACCCCCCAATAAAAGTCCTGTAAATAAGGGACTAAATAATAATAGTAAAAAAAAAAATACATCAGTCAACATCAAACAACCTAAATAACCACACAGTTTGGACACAATAACTCTATACATAAGCAAAATTTAAACTATGCAAAAACCACATAAAAAACCTATATAAAACACCTACAACTTAAAAGCAAAACTATGTACAAAAAAGGCATTTTACACCTCTAGTGGTGCTTTTTATATTTCTGCATCCACTAGAGTAATAAACTATGCCACCACTCACCTCACCTCTCCAGCTACAGCTGTACTCTCCAGCAAAGCCATCAATGACATCCTCATAGGACAATTCATTGGAGATCACATGATTTATGCTTATAATTGAAAGTCTACAGAGACCAGTTTGCATCATGGTAGACCTCAGCCAGGTTTCAATGACTTTAGGCTTAGAAAAGCTTCTTTCAGGCTGCTGAAGTTGTGACTGTCACAGCCACAGCCTCAGTCTCAGCCTGCCACACTGCAGCCTTCACTTAATCAGCTCAACTCCTGTCACCTGCGCTCCTGCTCACACCTGCACCTCATCTGCTGCAATCAACCCGCCTACTTAAACCCCAGCTCCACACTCACTCGGCGTCAGATCGTCTTCGCTCTCATGCCAAGAACACCAGACCAGCTATCCGGACTGCCGACCTGTTCTGTTCCTGTTTCTGCCTGTATTGCCTGTTCCTCGGCTAGACCTCAAAGTACCGACCCGTTTCTGCCCTGCACTTACCTGCCTGCCTGATCCCTGGTTGCCGACCCTGCCTTCTGTTCCTGATGCCGATTACCTGTCTGTGAGTTTTGATCTGTGGTGGCCGTCTGATCCCCGGTATCCGACCCTGTTTCCTGTTGTGACGCCAAGCACCCATCTGTGAGTCCTGATCTGTGGTGGTCGTCTGATCTTCGGCAATCTACATCACTTCCTGCTTCATAAGATCAAGTGAGTCTGAGCCCGCTCAACCTTAAAGACTCTGTGCGGCAGGAAGTGTGTGTGGCTACAGCGCTGCCGAGAGGACAGTGTCACCAGGCTCTGATCCTGAGATTGCAGGTTCGATTGCCCGCTCCCGACTCCACTTCTCCTGTGCCTGTCACTAAAAACTGTTTATTGTGAACTGCAAACACTGTCTCGAATCTGGGTCCTTCCTGTCTTCGTGTCAGTGACATCTGTTGATGGTCTGACATTTGCAGAGACTGGACTTAAAAATGATTCTGAAGAGAGAAGAGGAGCTATTACATGAAAACGTGATTCCTTGGGAAAAAAAAAAAGAAAAACCTAGTAGATATATGTTGTCTACTCCACATGTATAATATACATTGCAATTTTTTTGCTGATATGCATATTAGATTAGATGCAGCGTTGTTGTCATTACAGTGAAATGACCAGCAGATGTAAAGAAGCCGTCAACTGCAGTTTAATATTACCATATTAAACTGCAGTGGGGACGCTAAGTTATGGCGTATTAAGAATAAAGATTATAATGTGTACTTTATCACTGATGTAAAATTTAAAACAATTAACATGCCTTAGACAATATGAACTGTAACACAATGAACAACTAGGGTTAAAAATCTGATATGTAATGGGGTGAAAAGGGAACATCATTTTGATTGATCATTAAAAGAAGGAAAAACAATAGCTAGCCAAATAAAACAATGTAGATTAGCTCAATGTAGACACCTACTGAGCAGGTTTAATCTTTTCAAATGATCAATAACAGTAGTGAACCCTCCATGCTGCCCAGCTACAGAAAAATAAAACTGGTTATTCACTGATTAGCATACAATGTTGAGGCTAATCGCTCAGAAGGAAGTTATCAACTTAACAGAACACTGTGCTCAATAACTGGTGCTTCATTTCATTACTGTATCTTTACTTTACCTCTTTCTTTCTCCCGTTTTTCCTCCTCTTGTTTTTTTTTTCTTCCCTGTGCTCCGGTCAGTTTAGGTCGTTTTGACATGTTCACAAAGTTTTCTGGGGTCACATCAATAAATTTGCCCCTCCTCCTACAGAAAGCGAGCAGGTACCAATGAGCTGGAGGAGGCAGGTGTGGAGCTACCACTCTCTGGCCACCCTACAGCTGTGGGATAATTTGACAAAACATGGAGCACAACATTAGTTCCACCTAACCACCATTTCTAGACTCATTTCACTGCAGCACACAACGAAATTTCCGTGGGAGGAGAACAGTAACTTCACTTGGACTCTAGCCTAATGACTCAAAAGTACTTAATGTTAATCTGTGTGTATTAAATCCATGCCTGGGACAATTTTGTGACCCTTCTCCAATCTGACATCTGACCGTTTATGATGCTTACTGTGCAAGCCATCCACTCCCTCCCTCACAAAGTCTGATCATTCACTTCAAAAATGTAACAAAATAAACTCATCTTTCTGTTAAACAGCGCATCACATGAATAAAATGTTCACTGATTTAAGTAACGCTTTCCCACAGAGCAGAGAAAGGAAGGAAGATGTGAAGAAAAAGAGATTTTCATCCTCGTCATATCCAATGTGATGCAGCCACCATCCTCTCTTTGGACGATGGGCTGATATTTTTCATTTAAAGTGAGGCTGTTGCTCCTGTTGTCTGTCAGTTATGCCCTTTTGTTGTTCAGCCCATGTGCTTGTGAACATTTTATCTAAAAACACCCTGAATTACTCAGCATCTCTGTGCGCTCATTGCTCTGTGTGCCGGTGAGTGAAAACACATGTAAGACAAGCAGCGTAGGGACAGTGAGGGATCATGTGATTTTTGTTATTTAACGGTGTCTTGTTGGCTCATGTCCACAGTTTTAATGATCACAAAGACTTAAAAAATGACGAGTCAGCCTCATGGTTAATCAAAACTCAACATTCCTGATCAGCCCAACTCTGACCCTTTGTTTTAACACACGCACTTCTTTGTAAATGATAAATTCATCCTGCGGTATCCTGCATCACTTATTCTCCATGATATAAGAGCAATCTGTAAAGGATCAAGCTCCAAATGCAGTCTAAGGGCCTGATCTACTAAAGGTTTGTGTTTATGAAAACACAAGCAAACTTGATAGCGCACGCGCAAAGCTGATCTACTAACTGGATTGCGTCTGTCAAATGAGCAAAATAGCATGCACAATCCATTTAATGTGTTTGCCTTGGTGAACATGCAGATTATCAGAACACGCAAAATACTGGGAGGAGGACACCTAAAAGATATAGCAGATAGAATTGAATCAGTCTGATGTAATGTCTTATTTAACTTATTAAACATATGTTAGAACAGCAGTGCACATGACATTACTCAGAGGATTGGTAAATGTGTTTTTTTAAGTGCAGTTTTTTCTCTCTCAAAATTCCTTTATGAGTTATGTTTTAAAGGTGCAGTGTGTCGAATTTGGCAGCATTTCACCGAACAGAAGTGGTGAATATAGGATATAATGTTTCTATTTGTATGTAAAGTCTGTCAAAATAGCAGTACAATCCTCTCCATAAAACTTTTGTCTTATTTTTGTTTAGTTAGAAAAAGCTTTAAAAAATTTACATTACCGCGGGCTGCGTTCATGTAGGCTGACATAATGATCCGCCATGTTGTCTATGGGTGGATTTTAGGGACAAAAAGAACGAAATGCGAATCTGACCGCCGGTTCTGAAATCTACCTGGAATGCAGGCAAAGAAGAGGAGAGAGGATAACAACTGACCTATAATCTATAAAAATAATGGTTACAAACCTTGTCACTTTAGTAAATGATGCCGTGTTCACGATCCCTTTTGGTCTTCACAGGCTTCTGTTGCTCAGCGATGTGACGTTTTGGTTACGGTTGGGCTCATTCTAGAATCTGAACGATACATTTCGCTCAAATGCCAAATTCTACACACTGCACCTTTAAATATGCTGCACACAATCTTGATGTCTAGCTGTTGCCAGCTAGAAGGACACCCATGTATGTTATGTAAAACATTTAACTAAAGTGAAAGATGTGGAGAAAGAGTGTTTTCATTCCAGAGACACTGGTGGGGATAAGAATACACTAAGTTTTAAAGTAGGGTCCATTTTACAGAATAAACATGAATACGACTTACTCGGGCTTCATGTAAAGTGGCACTGGGCATGATTCATGTGTTCTCACAATTTGCAGTGGATGTTAAATAATCATGCTTGAACATGAAAATTAGCCAGTGGGTATAGTTGTAAAGGTAATTTAAATGTCTTTCCTGTCTTCACATGCCCTTGTTAGGAGCAAGCACAATTCTCTGTGCTTCACAATGAATTGTAGGTAGGAAGAGGGTTATTGTTGTCCACTCAAAAATAATACAAATATCTATGGTGACAGCATTCCATGTGTGCAAGGAAGATAAATGTCTGTTTGAAATGCCACTACTTCTTTGCAGCCTTGCTCTTCAGTTCTTGTCACCCTCTGTACCAGAATATTGATATGTGCCAGGTATGCCAGGGCACAGGATATAACTTCTGTGAAAGCATGCCAGTTAGGGAGAGAGGAGAGGGGATCAATAGAGTTTAGGCACTGTACAAAACAATCAAGCCTAGTGTAAGAATGCTGTGAATAAACTTTCAACATGCACAATAATGTGAATGTTTTCATCGGGGATGCCCAATAACAGCCCTGAACATAATCCAGTTGAATATGATTGTTCATGATTGTAAAAATGATAGCTCACTGATTTTAACAACGTTTGTATTACATATATTTTTAAGCTTAATTATTCAAGATACTTCTCCATTCAGGACACTCTGAGAACAAGCAACAAACTAGAAAAATTGCATTTCCTTGCAGCAAATGCGTTGAAATGCTGAGTCTGAATGCTGGAACTGTGAAATGAAATGGCTAAAAGCAATGCAAACAAAGCTGAAAATGTGAAAATGTGACATAAAGTAGTTGGAAGCAGTAAAGCACAGCTGCAAATGTGGGAAATGTGTAATAAAAATGGTTACAGTTGTGAAAGAAAGCTGAAAATGAATAATCGTGAAAGGAAATTGCAGAAAGCTGTATAAATGTTTGGCCACCATGAAGAAGTTGTAAACTATGATTAAAAGAGTAAAATTTGTTAAGGCTAAAATGACATAGATTGTAATCAGTAGCAGAAGTGTGAAATATGTTATCAAATTTGCATTGTAAAGACAGGAAAAGAATAAAGTTGTATGGTAGTGAAAGGTTGAATCACTGACAGCCTGTGACATCCAGACTGAGAGGACAGCAGCCAGATGCATACAGCAAGGAGCTGTAGTAATCAGCAGTCTGTATTGGACACACAGTTGAAAAGTACAACTGCCTTTGCCAGAATTTGAACCCGGGCCACCGGAGGAAGAGTCAGCAACTTTGCAGCTAAAAATTCCTATTTGATAAATGTTATGGAAATTGTGATTTTGTTGGATTTCAGTAGGAAGTGAAATAAACATTTCAGCTCCAAAAAAAAATGTATGTTCTGGCTATTATTTGTGCATTCAGGCTTTGAAGGGTTAAATTATGAAGTGCAATTGAATGTGCATAATTAGCCTAGATTACGTTTTCCTTTCGTAACTGAAAAATGTTTTGGCATCAATTTGTAGGCTACAAGTCCACAACACTATGAACTATCCAGTATAAAAGCATCTGACTTGAACATTAATGTAAACAGTGGTGATTTTCATTGGAGGACAATAAGGAGTGGACATTAATGGTCAGAATGTCATTAGAAACTGGATCTGCTCAAGTTAACATCTAAGTCAAAGCTGTCATTACTTAATTTTTAAATCAACAAATCTATACTTGAACATCAAACTCAAAGTAATAATAGCCTACATACATGAATTTGTAAATCTGGACAGGAATATCTGAGTAGAGAAATGTAAAACAGTGTAATATTTTTATGTAGTCTGGTTTATTCTAGTGGGTATAATCTGACATACTCTGATGATGTTTGTCCTCTTAGGGCCTCCATACACTGAAGACATTTCTACCGCAATTTGACCAGATTAATACACCGTCCACTGAAAACATTTCTGTGACCCACAATGGGCCTCCACCTACAGGTTGGGAACCGCTCCACTAGTAGATTGTATTTGAAGATTGATCCATCAAAGATTGATCTGATATCATGGAGAATAAGTGATGGAGGATACCTCAGGATGAATTTATTATTTAGAAAACAGTGAGTGAGTGAAAACAAGAGCTGCGTATTACCTGCGTATGCAGCCAGAGTCTGGCGGACTGCAGAGCAGAGTCCGCGCAGAATGTCCGCGTGCGTCAGAGCTGTCATAGTCGAGCGCACTGCCGCGTAGTATTTCCTTGTGAAATGAATGTGAAAGCCTACATTTCCCACTAACCTTGCGCATTGTTTTCCATTTCTCTGTCATGACGCTGTAGACTGATGACTAGGAAGAGGAGCTGCTCTGCCTGCTGACTTTGCAAAACACTAACAAGAAGAGGCGGAGGCAGTGTGACATTTAATGTGGGTCAATGATAAAGCTGGGGACTTCTGGGTATACGACCTAATGCTGTGCCAAAACCGTGATAGCTATCAAAAAAAGGACTGCACCGTGAGCAACACAAGAATCAGCTGAAACGATTGATGTAAGCTTCGTGTCTGTACTGTAGAAAATGTTGACACGAGAGGAGTTTAGAAACGGGCTTGAAAGCAAAGCTGTCGGTGTTTTGTTTGACAGCAGTGCGTGGAGCGGACTCGGCGCTGTCGTATAGTGTCGGCGTACACCCGCCTACATTTCCCAGAATCCTTTTCGCATGTCTGTGTCATGACGCTGTCCACTGAGAAGATGAGCAGATGAAGGTGGTGATACGCCAATGAAATGTGTGGGTCTGACGAGCAATGCGTGACAGCTGGCAGGCGTGAATTTTTTAGGGCTAAAATGGCAAAGAATGTAATGAGTAGCATGCGTGTTTACGTATGTGTTGAAATATGCATGATAGTATAAAACAGTCTATACCAGGAATCGAACCCCAGTCTCCGGATAAAATGACAAATGTGCTAACCGCTAAGCCAACAGATCAGATAAACCACTGTGACACACCCGCCCATAGAGCAGCAGACTATGTAATGATGCTGTAAGCTTGTACAGAGCAGTGAAGTTAAGCTGGGTACTTCCGGGTATACGGGCTAATGCTGTGCCAAAACCGTGATAGCTATCAAAAAAAGGACTGCACCGTGAGCATCACAAGAATCCCCTGAAAAGATTGATGTAAGTTTCATGTCTGTACTGTACAAAATGTTGACACAAGAGCAGTTTAAAAACGGGCTTCAAAGTGAAGCGATCAGCTCTCTGGGGAAGAAAATTTCAATTGGAGTAGACGAAGGACTTTGCGGGATACCCGTGACTCTGAAGCTCACTGAGACAAAACGATGTCAATGTCGAGGTTGAAACGAGTTTCAGCTGAAAGAGGAGAAGTGTAGCTTCATTTTGATGTATAAATCATATCTGTGGAACAAAGTTTGAATCTTTTATTGCAGTTTATCCGCTAGAAATGTTGGAATTTTTAGGCGAAGCTCACGCTCTAACAGGTCACGTGACACGCTCTAAGAACAGAGAAATCCTCCAAACTTAGTGTTGCTTAAACAGTGATATCTCAAAAACTGTAGAAGACAGCGAAAAGCTGAACACATGTAAAAATAGTTAACAAGTCAGTGAATCTGTCAAAGCAAGAATGAAGTCTGTAGGTGGAAGTATGCTGAAGCTGTACAGCCTGAAAGTTCAAGCACTTTTCAGCAGAACTGCAAAAATCTCCCATTGACTTCAATGCAAAATATCTGCAGAAAATCATTTTTACTGTAAAAACTGTAACAGTTACACATGTGAAAAATACAAGCCCACCTCTCCTGAACATGCTGCACTGCTCAATTTTTTTTCTGTGAAAATCTGTGCAAATTTGAAAGCTGTGAAAAGGTCCAAATAGTTGAAGGAAGAATAAGAAGAAGAAGAAGAAGAAGAAGAATAAAATAGGATAACAATATGTTGAAATGCTGACTCAGCATTTCAACATAATAAAGTCGGATAACAATATGTTGAAATGCTGACTCAGCATTTCAACATAATTAAAATAAACAAGTCTACAAATATAATTTTTATTACTATTATTATTGTTGTTGTTATCATTAATAATCATTATAATAAGAATAACATAAATACATTAATATTAATGTCTAATTATAAGTAAGACAAATACATCAGTCCTAAACATTTTTCAGAAGAGCGTAGAAGACAAATCTTTTCTAGAATTAAAACTTATTGAAATTAAAACTGCTCAACTGCTAAACTTGAGTTATGAAGGATCAACTTTGAACTGAAATGCACTGTTTATTCTGTAAATAGGGCAGGTTGTGATTGCGTTATTTATTATACTTTTTCAATATCTTTCTCAGCATGAGTTTTGTGTATTTGAACAATTGAAGTCATGCACTTTCATCAAATCTGAAAAGACCCTCAGTCACATTCTGCCATAAGTTAAGTTATCTGTACAGTATGTAAACTATCAAACACAAGAACTGGCATGATCAACTCAAAGACAAGGGTTTGAAACACAATTATTTTCACTGATTTTTTTTTTACTTTGCCATATGATTTCCAATGGGACCTCAGCATTTACATTCTCCATGTATCCTGCTGTGTGCTCTAAATTGCTGAATGTGATTCTTATCATTACTGTTGAGTTGAGTAAGAATTTTTACTGGAGCAAAACTGTTGCTTCACTGTATCTCACAAAGGGATTATGTATTGTTGTACTTTGTTGTCTTTTGGTAGTTGGTCTTTGTTGGTTAAGATATTTATAGGTCGTTAAAAACTAATCTTTTTGTTTTCATTTCATTTGGATCAAGTTTCTTGGTTCCTTTTTTAAAAAAAATACGTTGAGCTAATAGTGGGAAGGAACATCTTCTTCCTGAGCATGGAATACTTTTGATGAAGCGCAACAGCAGGGGGAGAACACATTTCATCTCCTGGCTTTCTTCAGCATTTGCTTTGACATTTGAAGGAATGATCACTACTTGATAACAGCAAGAAACCTGTTAGTCATTCACCACAGCTGATACACAATCGGCAAATAACAGTCAAAATCGTGGAAGAAAAATAAAAATAAATTTAAGAAAAATAAATATAAAATAAGAATAAAAACCTAGCAGGGAGAAATTCTAACTTTACAACTTAAAAATAGAAAAAGCCCATTCAAACATCATAAGGAAGCTTAAGTTATTGTTTTTTCTTACATCCTCTTTGTCTTTCTATTCTCTCTACATTCCTCCGGGCTGGCTACCTTCCATTGTGACCAGTTTATTTATTAGATGGATGAGTCTGACTTTTCTGAGGCCACTGGAATGAAGCCATGAGAAGTATAAAATGGTGGAGAGGGCAGATTACACCACCTCTACCCATGTTCCCACACTCTACTGTAAAGCTGTCTGTCTGCTCTCTCTCTTTACTCTCAAATCGCTTTCCCTGTGGATCTTCCATCCAAAACTTTTGCTCTAAATATATTAGTCGCATTGTTGTATTAATCCCATTTTTCATTCACAGTGTTCCTGTTTACATATTTTCCTCAATCCTAGTAACTGGAAGCCTTTTTTCCAAGAGTCTCCATATTCTAATTAGCACATTGAGATGTGCTAAAAATAAGTCTTGAAAGACCAGAGTCCACTCAGCATTGCTTTGCATGTTAACTCATTGTTCATTATTACCATTATAAGGAGCAGCGTGCGTATAGTAAATTTAGTTGAACTTGAGCACTTTGCTGGTTGTCAGACTACCTAAAGCACTTTTAAGATTCAGGTCACTCTCATCAATTCCCACCACATTCACCCCACTGATGATTGTTATGCAAATTGTTCAAAGGTTAATACTTCTTTCATCCACACATCTTCATGGCACTGATGCACTAGTGGACCTAACTTAGGGTTAATGTCTTAAGTGAGACATCGAATTGACGGCAGGACCTGGGTATCAATGCCCAAATTCTCAGATTGAGAGACATCTTACTCCAACACACAACAATCCCTCAGCTCAAAATAAATTATGAAAATGAACATTATACAGTTATTAACTGAAAGGCAGACTGCCATTAAAAGTTTCTGTCAAGATAAAAAAAAAAAAAAAGGTTAGTGACAATTGGTCTTCATCAGCTGTGGCTTGCAAAACATTGGAACTTAGTTCCTTGACATGAAGTAAAGGCACAATTGTTTTAGGTGAAAATAAGTTTTCTTCATCAAAACTAGTTCTAGTTAAGTCAGTGTAGCCCAAGATATCTGCTGGCTTCTTGTTAAATGGCAAGCAGTTCATGCTAATCTAAGAAAACAGCATGTAAAAATTCTATAGAAGTACAAAAGGTAGCTGCGGTGGTCAGTAACTCTTTCAGAGGCTAGACTGCTCAGTGCTCAGAATCATTTCAGGTTTCATTCACTGTGGGGACACTGCTCTACTCAAGTTAAAGCTCAAGTGTCGAATCAAAGATTGTTCAATTTATTTTGTAGTTTCTAATAACCCTGTGCATAACATAGAGAGAGAGAGAAAGAGAGAGAGAGAAAAAGAGAGGAAGTCCATGGAAAAATCCCCTCAACCTGCTGGTCCAAAGGCTTCTTTCAAGTCAGATACACTGGCCAGCGCCTGAGGACCACAGCAATCCCCCAACAATACCAGAGCAGGCTTAGGGCCAAAACAAGTCCCTAAATACACCAAATGAAATTATCAATTAACAAAATTTTTAAGATCTTGGAAAGAAACATGCAAAACATGGCTATTAAGGCAGGTCATCACAAAAAGAGGTAGCGGAGGAGACACCCAACCAGGGCACAGGGTATAACCCCCACTGTGACACCCAACAGGTAGCGACAGCTCCACGGCCTCACATATCACATCACATATGCCACAAATATCATACTGTAGAGATAATATGCTCCCTAAAGAACACACACAGAAACACACACTGATGAAAACCAGCTCCAATACTCCAATACAATAATTTTGTTTTTAATGACTGATTTGATTCTTATGAAATGCTTTGGCAGTACTGTTATACAACATTCATGCCAGTGAATTCAACTGAATTCAAACTATGAGAGAGAAAGAAAGAGACAGAAAGAGGGAAGGAAATGTTTTATAGTTTTCTGCTGCCCTTCAATAGAAAAGCTTTAACTCAAGAACTCCAAAAGGAAGTTCGCCTGAACAATGGCAATTCACATAAATGTAAACTAATCAATTCAAACTATGTCAAACTACATCCAGTTGACAGTTCTTGGTTCATGATAGTGAAGTTTCCTTGCATACATTTAAATATATAAAAAAGAAACACAAAGGTCAGTCTTATCTCAATTAGCAATGGGAATATGTATATATATATATATATATATAAATATATATATGTATATATATATATATATATATATATATATATATATATATATATATATATATATATAGATATAGATAGATAGATAGATAGATATATATATATATATATATATATATATATATATATATATATATATATATATATATATATATATACATATATATATATATAAATATACACATATATATAAGTTGGGGTTAATTGTCTTACCCAAGCACACATCACCATGTGACACCCAGAGCTGAGCTCAAACCTGCAACCTCCTGATTACTGACAAGGTGCACTGTCAGACTGCGCCACCAATGCCCTTCTTTGTAGGAGGGTCTTACAGAACTCAGTTTGAAATGATGTAATTAGTGTTTCATCCCATTTGTCAATGTCCTGAAGTAATTTTGGTCCCCAGATTTCACTGCCATGCAGATTAATTGGTTCTAATATGAAATATTTTTTTTTAGCCAAACAGGAATTGTAATCTCAAATTTTGTTTTAGGTAACTGCATGCAGGAAAAAGCCCTTCTTGTTTTAACTGTTGAAGTTTCCTGTAAAAATGTTGTTCAGGCCAAGATATATGTGTTTTTGTGCTTTAATTTAAACTTGTACTTATAAAAATTATGTATGTTTTCTTTTGTCTCATGTTGCTTTTGAAAAATCATTCCTCTGATTTTCTCTGGGTTTACATCTAGTCCCCAAGTCTGAATGAACTGATAAAGGAGGTTCAAGTGCTGCCATAGACCTTTAGTTGTAGATAACACCAAGTCAACAGCATAGAGGAGACCTTTGATTTCTGTCTCATTCAGGTACAGAGAGGTGATTTAGATTTATCTAATTGGAATGGGATTCATTGATATATGAATTAAAAAGGACCCTCTTACTGCCAGGGATGTCAGAACACAACAGAGCTTTAAAAAAAAAAAAAAAAGACCAAAAACCTAAGATGCATATGGCTAACTGTACTGTTGTACTGAACATTCACGAGTAAGGACCACACCATCAACAGGATGAATCTGACAATTATTTATTACGTATAATGGATCATGAGCAACAAAGCAGATACGTGAAGCCGATAACAATTTGGGGAAACTTCTTGGGGAATCCGCCGTAGCTCCCGGGCACGACGAACCCCCAAAAGGCCCCAGTTACAAAAGATACTGAGATGACGAGAGAGCGACTGAATTGGGATAGACATGGTTGTAACGAGCGTGTAGTCCTGAGCTCGATTTAAGTAGTATTCTTACTTGTTATTAAAAGAGACTGAGAGGGAGGATAGCCTGATGTAGCATAAAGTAAATCCTTTATGGAAGGCTGGATGATTGATGGATGAGCAGATCGATGGGTGAGATGACTGGTGGATTGTAGTGTGTAAATTGATTAAGATGGGTGCGACAAGTCCATGGAGGAGGATGGCTATGACATTTTATACAGTTCTTAACTCTAAGCAGAAGCAAAGCTTGATGTGTAAAAGACCGTGTTGACATCAATAAATTCCTATTGTAGGAATGTTTTTGTTAACAGCGATGCGAGTTATGGAAACAATATGAATGACTGAGAAGCAGTAAAGGGTTTGCAGTGAAAGACGATGGAACTTTGTTAGAATGGCGGGTTAATCTTTGTACACAATTGAAATTGATTAATGGATTCTTGATAAATGTCTACAATGTACCAAGACTTGAGGAATTATTTCAGCTAAGACAAAAATGTTTTTTGAAAACCGGCGAGACAATCTGGCGAATTCTTTTTAGTTTTCTAAACCAAGATGCTGATTATTTTAGAACCCCCAAAAAACGCTGACAAGACAGCACAAGTTTTACGAAAGACCTGTGCATGTGTTTATCATTCATGGGGAAGGTGATGCTGATCTGATCAACAAGAAGGGGGAGCAAAAGAAGGACTTTGGCATGACTTGAAATGATGTTGAAATAAAGCGAGGAGGAGTTGAGTAGGAGGAAGCACCTCAGTAGCTGAAAGTGAAGTAAATATAGTACTGTTATCGTGATAGTTGAATATTTTTGGATGGATGAAATGATAAATTGTTTTGAATGATTCAAAAAGAGATTGGAAAACTGGGATGAGTCAAGTATTCCAGTATCGTGGTTCCCTTCTAGTGGAGCGTGGTGTCTAGTTCATGGCCTATGATGACATCCTGGGTGCTCATACTAGTATTACCCTGTATGATTGATGAAGGTAGCCAGCAAGGGCACTCTCAGTGCCAGGTGCCCCTACTGATAAGACCTTGATGGCCAATGATGACATCCCGGTGCCTGGAGCCCCCACTGGGTGGCCCTCGATGATTGTTGATTGTAGTAAGCACGGGCACTGACATCTCGGTGCCAGGATATGATACGAAAGTGGAATATATGAAGCGGCATGATCGAATACTATGTGAAGCGATGTGATTACTTTAACGTATATACGCTATGGTGTGGTACGATATGATATGGTATATGAAATCGTACAACATCATGTGAGATGTGTAAGTAAGGTACAATTGGATATGACAAGAAGTGAAATACTATGGTATGATATGATACAAGATGATTTAATAAAATTATATGACATGATGCAGTAAAATACATTGGTATGATAGACAAGGTATGATGTGACTGGGTAAGATATACGTTATGATATGGAGCGATATGCTGCAAAACGATGTGATAAGATATACGATTTGGGAGAAGAGATACAATATCATTTGATATGAGGCATAATCAAGTGTTAAACAGATCAATGTAATACAGGGTGATATGATGAATGTAAAATATGATGCGATTTGATAAGATACGATGCAATTTATGAACAATATGGAACAATACGGAACAATATGACTCATTACTAGGATGAGATATGATATGGTTAAATGAGATATATTACACAGAGCGGCATGAGATACAAATCAATGTGATATGTGATTTGATGAGCTATGATATGACATTATGTGGAGTGATATAATATGAAGGGATATACAATATGATTCAGCGTTATATAGAACAATGGGAAGTTGTATGATACTGCTAGATTATTTACGAGTTAATGCTAACATTTATCCAGAAATATCAATTTGTGCTAACACTGATCTAATAGTATCATGTTTTTACTGCTTCAGCTAAGAAAGTTACATTATACAAAATGAACTGTGCTCTTGTTTCCTGTCTGATATTTTTAGTTCCTGCTATTATGTTGACTTAGCTGAAATGAAAGTACCTACTGTTAACCCCCTGTACTGTGATTGACCTTTTCATGGCAGATATATCTTATGAAATCAGTCACGAGGTTTGATTTCAACGTTACCTATGATGTCACCTCCTAAGCCTGAAGTGTATAAGATCTTGTGTTTTACTTTGGTTCTTTTATTTGGATGTGTGAGAATGTGTTGAAAGGAAATCAACCTCACCAAGCTTTGACTCCCTAATGACTGCATACTCACACCTGCAGTTAATATTAAAGGCAAACATTTAGTTCAGGTCGAACCGACCCGGGTAAGGAAAATAACCGCGAGATTCATCACACTTCAACTGTCAAAATATTCTGTTGTAAGGTAAACTAGAACTGTCCCACCCATTTGCTGTGTATAAAATGTTATGTTACACCATGCAGAAAGGTTTTTTGTTTTTGGAGAGGAGGCTGCACACTTTGTCTGGAGGTGCAGAACAGAGTGCTCAGCTGAGTGATTTTTACTAACTTTTGTATTGTTTCACATATTGTCAATAAATGGTTGGCTAACCGATCTAATCTGGACTTGTGCCTTCTTCCAAACAGAACAAAACCTTTAACAATACGATGAAACCATATGGAAAATATGACACGATTTTATAAGAACAATAGGATTTGAATCAATATGACGTGACTGATGAGTAACGATACGATATGACGTGGAGCAATATAGTTTGATTCGATATGATTTAGTGTTATATGGAACAGTGTGATACAATGAAACGATGTAAGATGTACAATTGATAAGATATGATGCCATTGTATGAGAGATATGATGCAAATCGTTTGATATGACTTGATGGACCACGGTACGATATGATGTAGAGTGATAAAATTTGAATAAAATATAATTTAGTGTTATACAGAACTATGTAATACGGTGAAACAATGCAAGATGCCTATTGATAAGAAACAATGCCAGTTATAAGGAAGGATATAATGCAAATCAATTTGATGTGATTTGATAATATAGGGCGATAAGATTTGATTCTATATAATTTAGTGTTATACGGAACCGTGTGATACAATGAAACAATGTAACATGTACAGCTGAATAAGGTGCAATGCCATTTACAAAACCCAAAACCAGTGAAGTTGGCACGTTGTGTAAATCGTAAATAAAAACAGAATACAATGATTTGCAAATCCCTTTCAACCTATATTCAATTGAATACACAGCAAAGACAAGATACTTAACGTTCGAACTGGTAAACTGTGTTATTTTTTGCAAACATTAGCTCATTTTGAATTTGATGCCTGCAACGTGTTTCAAAAAAGCTGGCACAAGTGGCAAAAAAGACTGAGAAAGTTGAGGAATGCTCATCAAACACTTATTTGGAACATCCCACAGGTGAACAGGCTAATTGAGAACAGGTGGGTGCCATGATTGGGTATAAAAGCAGCTTCCCTGAAATGGTCAGTCATTCACAAACAAGGATGGGGCGAGGGTCACCACTTTGTGAACAAATGCGTGAGCAAATTGTCGAACAGTTTAAGAACAACATTTCTCAACGAGCTATTGCAAGGAATTAAGGGATTTCATCATCTACGGTCCGTAATATCATCAAAAGGTTCAGAGAATCTGGAGAAATTACTGCACGTAAGCGGCAAGGCCGAAAACCAACCTTGAATGCCCGTGACCTTCGATACCTCAGGCGGTATTGCATCAAAAACTGGCATCACTGTGTAAAGGATATCACCACATGGGCTCAGGAACACTTCAGAAAACCACTGTCAGTAACTACAGTCCGTCACTACATCTGTAAGTGCAAGTTAAAACTCTACTGTGCAAAGCGAAAGCCATTTATCAACAACACCCAGAAACGCCGCCGGCTTCGCTGGGCCCGAGCTCATCTAAGATGGACTGATGCAAAGTGGAAAAGTGTTCTGTGGTCTGACGAGTCCACATTTCAAATTGTTTTTGGAAAGTGTGGTCGTCGTGTCCTCTGGACCAAAGAGGAAAAGAACCAGCCGGACTGTTATAGGCGCAAAGTTCAAAAGCCAGCATCTGTGATGGTATGGGGGTGTATTAGTGCCCAAGGCATGGGTAACTTACACATCTGTGAAGGCACCATTAATGCTGAAAGGTACATACAGGTTTTGGAGCAACATATGTTGCCATCCAAGCAACGTCTTTTTCATGGACGCCCCTGCTTATTTCAGCAAGACAATGCCAAGTCACATTCTGCACGTGTTACAACAGCATGGCTT
This sequence comes from Cetoscarus ocellatus, assembly GCA_037902135.1. Taxonomy (NCBI): domain Eukaryota; kingdom Metazoa; phylum Chordata; class Actinopteri; order Labriformes; family Labridae; genus Cetoscarus; species Cetoscarus ocellatus. The sequence goes on from JBAMNC010000298.1 coordinate 496,330, forward strand.
CGTAGTAAAAGAGTGCGGGTACTAGACTGGCCTGCCTGTAGTCCAGACCTGTCCCCATTGAAAATGTGTGGTGCATTATGAAGCGTAAAATACAACAACGGAGACCCCGGACTGTTGAACAACTTAGCTGTACATCGAGCAAGAATGGGAAAGAATTCCACCCGAAAAGCTTCAAAAATTGGTCTCCTCAGTTCCCAAACGTTTACTGAGTGTTGTTAAAAGGAAAGGCAATGTAACACAGTGGTAAAAATGCCCCTGTGCCAACTTTTTTGCAATGTGTTGCTGCCATTAAATTCTAGGTTGATGATTATTTGCAAAAGAAAATAAAGTTTCTCAGTTCGAACATTAAATATCTTGTCTTTGCAGTGTATTCAATTGAATATAAGTTGAAAAGGATTTGCAAATCATTGTATTCTGTTTTTATTTACGATTTACACAATGTGCCAACTTCACTGGTTTTGGGTTTTGTAATACGAAGAAATGATGCAAATGAATTTAACATGATTTGATGAGTAACCACAACAATATAATGTAGAACGATGTGAATTGATATAATTGAGTTTTATACAGAAATGTGTAATATGATGAAACAATGTGAGATGCCAAGCCATTTATAAGAAAGATATGATGCAATTCAATTTGATATGATTTGATGAGCCACGATATGATACAATGTAGGGCGTTATGGTTTAATTTAATATAATTTAGAGTTATACGGAACCATGCGGTACGATGAAACGATGTAAGATGTATGGTTGAATAAGATGCGCTGCCATTTAATAAAAATAAATGATGCAAATCAATTTAAATAAATGATGAGTAACGATACAATATAACGTAGAGCGATATGATTTGATTTGATTTAATATAGTGTTATACAGAACTATGTGATACAATGAAACAATGTAGAATTGGACTGATAAAAAACAATGCCATTTTTGAAGAAGGAGAAGATGCAAATCAATTTGAAATGATTTGATGAGCCACGATACGATAAAATGTAGAGCGATAAGATTTGATTTGATATAATTTAGAGTTATACAGAACCGTGTGATACAATGAAACAATGTAGCATGTACAATTGAATAAGATGCAATGCCACTTAATAAGAAGAAATTATGCAAATCAATTTAACATGATTTGGTGAATAAAGATATGACATAACGTAAAGCGATATGATTTGATTCAATATAATTTTGTGTTATACTGGAACGATGCAATACTGTGTGGTACAATAATATTAAAGATATGAAACGATTTGATAAGATGCGATGCTATTTAATATGAAACAACATGATGCAGTTCGATGTAAGATATGACATCATGTTACATTGAAAACTGTGATACAATATGGTTCAATGATATGATATGAAAAGATCTGATATTGTTATACGATACAATAAGTAGAAAGCAATATAATTAGATGGGAACTGAATGATAGATCAATGAAAGTAAATTTAGCAGACTGTGTTAAGCTGTCATTGGTTGTCAACTGCTTTTGTCCAATGAGTCTGTGTGGAGGCCTGGATTGTGCTGAAGGAGGGCAATGAAAGTAAGTTTGATTGTTGATTGTTATTCTCATTTGTGTAAGTCTTATTATTTATTTATTTTATTATTATTATTTGTTTATTTTTAATTAATAGTTGTTTGTTCATCTTTTCCTGTTTCTTTGACGACGTATCAATGTTTTGCGGTGATAGCTTTGATTAACTCGGACTTTACCTTTAACGGGATCGTTGATGAGTGAATGATGCGTGATGACATCATCCGGAAGTGGGTTATCGACGAGGCTGAGGCTAATGAGAGAAAAGTTTGTTTTTGTTCTAGTCAGTTCAAGAGAAAGCATTTCTGTTCATGGTTTGTGCAGCTGCGGGGTGGCCTGAGAGCTTGGGAAGGATGGGAGTGATGATCAGTGTGTTGACACACTGGCGGGGCTCTGCGGAGCTGCGGTGCACAGAAGGAGCCGGAGGAGTGTGGTGGTGACCGGTGAATGGGCTCGTGTCTGGTGCCGATGGGGGAGGAGGGGGGAATCCCCGTAACTACGATGAGCTAATGGGACTTCATCATCCTCGGTTTCGAGCTTTCGGGAACGTCATGAACATAACAAGGATTGATCGGATGGATTAGGTTTGATGAGGAGAGATGCACCAGCCTGAATGATGACCGCAGAGGAAACGTGTGCTGGACTCACTTTTTGACAGACAATTGCCCAAGTCCCTCCCATCCGAGTCCCAAGTCGAGTCGAGCCATTTGGGTCCAAGTCTCAAGCAAGTCCCAAGTTTTTTCTGCTGTGGGCAAGTCAAGTCAAGTCGAGTCACAGGTTATGTCGAGTCGAGTCACAGGTTATGTCAAGTCAAGCCGAGTCATTCACAGGTTATGTCGAGTCAAGTCCCTCACCATTGTTCCCCAGCCCACCTAAAAAAGCACTCAGGTTTATATCTTGAAGAGATAAACCTTATCTTCCTGAGGTCAAGGTCAAAAAACAGCATGCAGCCTAGTCTGCATGGATTAAACCAGCTGTTCATCTATCCATTACAACATTACATGTCTGATCATTTAGACTTAGGAAGATGGGAAAGGCTACATTCCATTAAAGAAATGACATGTTTGATACAAAAAATAAGTTTATTTGGAACATTTGCAATATTTAAACTGCAGGCTCAAACTGTCTTTCTGACATTTTTTAAAGTGTATTTTTCTTTGCCTTAACAAAGGCAAACAAAGTTAGAGTATGAATGAACAGTGCAAAGTGCTTCTGTAAACAGCACACAGGCAATACTTATATAAAAACGACATTTAATTTAACAGATATCAGAGTATTTAAAAAAATAAGCACTCTAAAAGGAAATAAGAGCTGGGGAAATGCAACCTATCCCAAGTAAAATCAGTGTTTCCCCTCGCTTTGGTGCTTTGGGATGGGAGGGGCATGGTCAGTCGTTCAGGATCATCTATATTAATTACTTTGTTTGTTTATTTACTCATCTTTCTATCTATATTAATGATTTTTCATTTATTCATTCATCTATCTTTCTATATGTTCATCATTTTCTGTTCATTTTTTTTTTTCATTCAAATATCTATCTATCTATCTATCTATCTATTCAGTGGTGTAGTCTGGTTTATTCTAGTAGGTATACTCTGACAAACTCTGATGGATGTTTGTCCTCTTAGGGCCTCCATACACTGAAGACATGTTTGCCACAGTTTTACCTGATTATACACTGTCCACTGAAAACAGCTCAGAGACCCACTTATGGGCCTCCACCCACAGGTTGAGAACCACAGCACTAGTAGATTGTATTTGAAGCTTGATCCTTCAAAGATTGTTCTTATATCATGGACAATAAGTGATGGAGGATACCTCAGGATGAATTTATCATTTAGAAAACAGTGAGTGAGTGAAAACAAGAGCTGGACTGAATGTAGAGTTTTGATTCATCAAAGGCTGACTCATCATTTTTTAAGTCTGTGTGTTCACTTAAACCGGGCACATGAGCTAGTAAGACATGTTTGAATTATAAAATCACACAAAGTGACTGATGATCCCTCACTGTCCCTGCGATGCGCGTCTGTCTGCGTCTTTACACGCACCGACACGGAGGAGCGCGCGCTCAAAGACGCTGAGCGGGGATTTAGATCAAATGTTCACATGAACATCGGATGAAAATCTCTCTTCTTCTTCAGTTTTTCCTTCCTTTCTCTGCTTTGTGTGAAAGCGTTAGTTAAATCAGTGAATGTTTCATTCATGATATGCGCTTTTTAACTGAAGGCAGCGTTTGTTTTGTTGAATGTTTTTACGTGAATGATCAGACTGTGCGGGACAGTGAGGATGGCTTGTGCAACATGCAGCATAAATAGTCAGACGACAGGACGGAGGAGGGTCGGAGGAGAGGAGAAATGCATTTTAATGAATAATGAAACCATAGTGACGCATTAGACTCTAAAATTATGCAAATTAGAGTACGCTTTTTTAATTGATAAAAAGAATGCCTGTCAAACGCCCTTTTGATTAAAATAAAAATCAAATAATTTTTTTTTTTTCTTTAAATCTGCACTTGAATTTATGGTTGGGGTCCTGTTGGCACGGCAGGGGGGTCCGTTGTGACGGCGGGCGCCGTGCCAAATACACTTTAGCGGAAACACTGAAAATTATTTGTGCAAGTTAATGTCCTGTTTAAATGTTATAGAGTCAAGCAGAGCCTGTATTACAAAGACTGATCATCACTGTAACGGACGCGGATGTGCAGTAGGAACATATGTGTGTACTGTGTCGTGTGTGGGACAATAATACAGGTGACGGACCGAGTTTACTATGAGTGAAGCATCAATAAAGTCAATCTAAAAGGTAAGAGCTACGTATGTCTCCTGTCTGGCTCTTCATATAATGCCTGAGCATCGCATGTAACAATCACAGTGCCTGTGTGCTGCCAGCCTGTCGGTGCTTTTCACTGACATGAAAAAAAATGGACACTGTCTGAACCTGCTAGAGAGCGCAGCGCGCAAACAGAGCGCTCTAATCATGCTAGAATGAGATGATATCCACGTGAAAAAAAAAAAAAAACACATGCTACTATTTTTCCAAGTCAAGTCAAGTCGAGTCTGGAGTCACTGTCCCCCGAGTCCGAGTCGAGTCCCGAGTCTTTACCTCGCGAGTCCGAGTCGAGTCGCAAGTCATCAAATTAGTGACTCGAGACGACTCGAGTCCGAGTCCCTGCTTGTTGTCTGCTTTTTGATGACAGGTTGTGCTTCGGGCTCACTCAGTCTGGACGGCGTGGTTTCGGCTCTGAAGCGGTAATAAAGTGCTTGACATTGGGTATGGGTCTGCTCCATAGGTGAGTGATGCCGATTGACAAGTTGTTGTTCGAGTATGATGGCGAGTTGCTTTGAAATTTACACCAGAAGTTGAGCGACTTTCCCAGCACCGTGCGTCAAGTGAGCGAAACAAAGGGAGGAAATGGTCAGGTTAGAATTTATAGGAACACAGGAAGAGGTGTGGTTGAGGTGTGGTCCTGCTCCTGAAATTCTGCTTTAAGCTCCACACCATGTTTGTGCCGCTGTGGCTTCATCTCACCACAAACAGGATGCATTAGGTCTTCTGCTTATGTCTTAGTTCCATATACCATAGCGCATTCACATATTTCAAGCCAAGTCCATTAGTTCTCCCAAGGACTGTTTTTGAGATGACCTGCTGAGACTTGGGGGGACATCTAAGCCTCTCACTCTGGTATACAAAAGTCCCTTTGTGGAGTTTTTCCATCGATGAAAAATGTCTTCTGTTTTTTATCTTCATATTGTCTTCTGGCAAATCTCTGCTGTCTACCTGTTCAACTCTCCTTAACTGCCTCTGCTTCTTTGTGTTTATTCTTATTTTTAAACATTGAATTCATCACTGTTGTTTGACGGCTGTTTTTTTTTCTAACCGTGTTTGTTTGAGTCCTCCTCCTCTGTCTCCCAGCTGATTTTGTTCTGTTAACCCTTTCATTTCCGGTTGTTCACTCAAATTCTTTATCTGTAATCCTTCAACTCTCTCTGTCCTCATTTTAACTCTCTACCTCCTTTACTGTTTTTCCCACCATCTCTTTTTATACTGAAATGCTTACGTAATATATCTGGTTGTGAAATCAATTACCATTGCATTACAGCAGCTACATTTGGCCACATGACACTGCTGCTGCTCGTGGAAAGATATCCGTGCTGCTCAGTGACTGACTGCCTTCTGTTGTTACCATGGAGATTGTCTTGTTCCATCTTTAAAGTTTGTAAATGTAGTTCAAAAATCACAACAGACTGTGTGCCTCCTGTTTGGATAACTTACAATATGTAAATCAGAACAGTCATTGTAGCATTTGGTCTGGGAAGAGCTTTGGTCAGCCAAAAAGAAAAATTACTGTGAACTTGTGATCAATTTGGCACAATCTTCTATAGTTCCTGGAGGTCAAGTCAAAATATTTAACTTTGGCCAGATTTCTAGGACTTATCTTGGTCACAGTCAGCAAAGTAAATGGACAGATAAATGGGCTTGAGCTTTTATAGTGCTTTTCTTTTCATCTACTGCAGGTGACACACCTGATTCATCACTTATGGCTGACGATGTTATATTTAGTCATCATCAGCATTTGCCAATCCCATTCATGAAGCTTACAGACTTCTCCCTTAAAATGCTTAACATTCAACCCCTCTGATGAGTGGTGAGGTACTCATCACAACAACATGTAACTATTTATCAGGTCTACCAATCATTGAATAAATATCAGAGCATTTATTAATAAATTGAGTTGAAGTTCGTAATGGGACAGAGGGCTAAGAGACAGTGTAGTTTTTTTGCAGCGCTCCTCTATTTGCCATTCTCCTGCACTCCAGCACGTGTAATACTCCCAGAAACAGGAAAAAAAACTCACACTCAACTCAAGATTTTCTGAAAACAGAGAGCATTTTTTTCTTATATTTAGATACATATTAAAGAATCTCACCAACTATTGTGCTCACAGGTAATAAAGCGGGCTGTTCAGTGTGTTTTCAAGCAATAGAGAACAGGGCCAAGAGTTCCTACTGAGTAGAGAATAAATTGCTTTAAGCCCGCAGTCATTTGATGTACAGTTAACAGGTCTATCATAAACATAAACCTGCTTGATCCTGTCAGTTAATTGGAGAATTCAACTTTTAAACTATGTCCCTCCTGGTCTGTGTGTGTTCTTTGGTTAGGGATAAGTGTTCTGTGCTGTTTGAATCCAGTGAACTACAGGATTTTGTTGAAGTAAGTGAGCCTACTGGGAGAAGAAAGCTAAAGTCAGCATGCTAGTGGTAAGCCACAATTAGCCCACTAGTGTTAGCAGCAACTAGCTGCATAAGTATTTTTGCAGAGCTATTGCTGATTAAAACAATAAGAAAGCAGTAGTATGTGGTCACTTGTGTGCTCTCTGATGTTTGGAGGGAGAAGACGTGTGGTGCCAACCATCATTATCACAGAGCTCAACACTGATACCCTCTTTTTCACAACAGTTAGCTTCAGTGGCAGCTAATGGCTGAAATGTACAGCAACAGAAGACTAAACCTAGCAGGGACATTGCTGTGAAATTTAAGATTTATCGACAGTGTAGCTTGTTTACCTGAAATTATGTGTAAACCATGTAGTCCTTAGAATAATGGCAAAAGCATAATTGCCTGTGCCTTCTACAGGTCCATATACAAGTGTTTTCTTTCTAAAGTCTTCTGAGATACATATTTGGTAGAGGCAGCTGATTGCAACCACCAATGAGTGTGTTCGATGAAGTTTGTTACCTTGAGATTGTGAATAAACCGTTTGTTTCTTGAAAAGAAGGTGATAAAAAAATATTTTGCCATTGTTACAAACCCAAGTAGTTCAATATAAGTCTACACTGGATGGTTATAAAAAATGGAAACAATGAAATATACAAAAGCAGCACAGACTGTAGAGGGCATGACTGACTGAATGTGTGTGTCTTTCCTTCTCCCAGCATTGTTCAAAATGTTCCTGAGGCTTTTTTTTAATTCAGGTATAAGCACCTCAGCTGAAACTCAGACAGCACAAAGCACAATGTCTAAAACGGATGGAGAACACAGGTTTGGGAGGAGTTTGTATTTTGCCATGTTGACAAAGCAATATTCCTACTGTGAAGCCATGGGCAGGACACAAAGAGGACAGATCTTGTGTCTTGATTACACATAGTTCTATGTTCAAGCACAACATAGATCAATCTAATCAGTGTCAGCTTTCTTTTATTGACACAGCCGGTTTCTTAATGTGGGCTGAATTTCTGGTGGATAGTTTTATCTTTTCCTTTACCTGTGCTCCTATAATCAACAAACACACACAGAACACTGTATAATATATGTTAATGCTCAAATTGTATTGCTTTGTTCAAGCAAGAATTCCAGAGCATAAGAAATGATCAAGAAGAATCAGCCAGACACTTCTGTATAAGCGTAGAAGTGAAACCTCATTAATTACAAAAACTTCCAGTAAAAACTGAAAGGATAAGTTAGGTTTATGTTTCTGTGGGTCAAAAACTGCGGGATTTAAGCAATGTATTTTCTTGTTTTCCCACACAGAAATCCTTTGCTCTGTCCTCTATAGTGTGGAAAACACACTTGACAATCTGTGTTTTCTTTATCAATGAGCATAATCATTGGTGACATTTATTAGTATATAAATAATATATGTGTAGCTCTTTGTAGCATGGAAATGTTTAACCCTGTATATGTTTTTTTTTTTTTTGTTTCAAACAGTATTTCACACACAGGAGCACACATAAATAGTGCACACTGGAGCATTGCAAAACAAATAAAAAAAACTCATAATGTCTCTCAGCTCTATGTCCCATTCTGAACTTTAAATTTTTTTTCAGTAAATTCTGATATTTACCATTAGAGGTGGGCTGCTGAGCATCCTGTGTGAATGAAACAAGGTCATTAAAGTGTGTGTCATCAAAATAGAAGAAACACTGCGCCACAGACTTAAGACCAGGTATAAGCAGGATTAAAGTGCAGTCATTTTCGATGTCCACTAGTTAGAAACACACAAGGTTTGTACCTTGTGCACTTTTCTCACCCAACATTCATATTATGGATTTTTTACTTCTTCATTCAACCCCACTTTGCAATTTTCCGGCTTGAGCCATATTACCATCTGCATCTGCTTTTAATACTGTGGAGAGCCTATCTTCGAAGCCTCTCTTCATCCAAGAGCAGGCAGCCAAAGTGTCAGTGGGTGAGAAGTTATTTACAGGCCTGTTTTGTTCTGTCCTCTCCCATGGAGGCACTCTGCCAACAGAAGGAGCCTTTTCAGAAAAAGTAAAGCTTTTTTCTGGTTCTGGGAGAAAGCAGCATGCTTTAGCAGCAGTTTGGTGCTGAGAACAAAATGGATCTGTCCTCGTTTCTCTTCTCTCCCTCCTTCGCTCCTTTCTTCTCCTCTTTATTTCTGCCCAGACACTGTTGCTATGGCAACCAAGCTAAGTCCCATCCTGTCTGGCTCCCTTTCTCCCTGCTGTTTTTCAGTGCACTGCACTCTGTTTTTTCCCCACTATGATATAAGAGGATCTTGTTAAAGCATCTTGTTTTCTGTGCATGTTTTTTTTTGGTTGTTGTTGTTGTTGTTGTTTTGATTTTAAACTTCCGATGCTTTTTGTTTAATTTATGGGAATTCAGTTTTTAGGATGTTCAATTACCAGGAGCTAAAGCCAAGCTAGAACCATAGCACAATCTCATTAACCTCTAGAAACATATATATTTACATAATATTCATCTCACCTGTTTTAATCATATAGTCCTTTCAGACTCCTCCTTCATATATTGCCAAACTACATCTCCCATTGTTGCACCATCACAGCCTTTTCTATCAGCCTCTCACTTTCTTTCCTCCTCCTCCCCCTTCATGCCTACTACACACTAGAAGATTTTGCTGAAACTTCAGAAAAACCTTACTAAGCCCTGCAGTTTGAGACTGTCACATGTAAAGCTGTCTACTATGTTAAGAGTTCTTTTAAGACTGAAGACTGGGAATCTTATTAGGTCCCTAAGTACTAGACTACAACTAGATTAATTGCACACGAGTGTAAAAATAAGCCACAGCGACCCAATGTTAAAGGTCTCATATTCTGCTCCTTTTCTGCAGTTTAACATGGATCCTTGATGTCTTCGTGAATCGTAGTAACATTCTTTTGTCCAAAAAGCTAATGAATCAAGCACAGCGGCATTGTCTCCAGGCTCATTTAAGCCCCGTTACCACCAAGTGGTCCGGTATGGATCAGCACGGTTTGGCTCAGGCCGGATTGGTAAAGCCTGATCCTGGTTGCGTTTCCACAGCCAGCCGTACCCTACTTGGTAGGTGGCGTGTAAGCCGGATGCCAATAGCATGATGTCACAGCAGCGCAACACAGTGTACCCGGCTATTAAATACAATGAAGAAGAAAACGCGACACAGTAAACAAAGAGCAATGATTCTCTTCGCCCAGAAATACTGAGGAAGGTCTGCACCTCCACAGTAGACAATGGGACGCTTGATCTCGATGCCATTTTCCAAACAAAAAAAGCCTTGAGAGTTATCTTCACGAAGACGAGTGGAGATTTAAACATGGCGGGGCTGTGTTGTTCTTTATTACTGCTGTCGCACGGGAAGTGATGTCTCCTTCGACCAATCAACGGGCTGCAGTGTTTCTAGCTCCACCTTCTGGGGTCGGATCGGTATGCTTGGCACCCCAACAGAAGGGTCCCAAAAAGTAGGACGGTACAGTTCGCTTATAAGGGGTCCTGTCCCAGTTTTAGGCTATGGAAACGCCACAAAAGCGAGCCGTACCGAGACGAACCAAACTGAACCCTCTGGTGGAAACGGGGCTATAGCCCCTCTGTTCAGAAAGGTCTGTTTTAGTAGGCGGGGACCTTAATATGTTAATGAGCCACTGCTGACACCACCCAGCTCTTCTGCGGGGTGTGCCCAGACAGGACGACTGGGCCCTGAGAGAAAATGGCTGCAGGACAGCAAACTGTGGTGCAGCCGTTCATGTTTGAGCCCAAGCCAGACCCCCAATATGAAGAGGCACCAGAAAAAAGTCGAGAGCCAAGGTTAAACCAGGAGGTTTCTCAGTGGTCCGTATGTAAAGTTTGTTACTTCAATGCTAATGTGTAGACGAATTAAAGCTGTTCTGCCGTTCTTGCTCCCCCCCTCCCCCTCCGTGTGTTGTTGTTGATGTGAAGCATATTAGCTTCTCGACTGTGCTTACCAAAGCTTAGACTGGCGTTAAATAGTGTTTAGTAAGGCATAATGTAGAGTGAGCAGGTTACTCCAGAGACATATAAATCCTGACAGGATTAGATAAAACTCCGACATGAGGCGGAATAAACTTTTATTGATAAGTAACCCTAACCGGCCCGCCACTAAAATAAGACCGAGGGAAGGGGACTTCTTCGTTGTTGTGAAATGTAAATAATGTCCGGGTTCTTCAGGGCCGATCAGAGCCACAGTGTTTTACAGAAATAACATTAGTTATGTGACTGACCCATCAGAATACAGCATTTAATAGAGCCATAGCCTATAGTGCATGGCAGTAACGTGCTGCCACTGAGCAAATGTTTGTCCTGACCTGTAATTCTAAGCAATTTTCTGTAAACCGGATCTATTATGTATGCCACACAGTGGCTGTCTTAAACACCTCTTTACTTGCAATACTGTTTATTATTACACAGCCCTGTGTATATTAGCATTATATTGTCTTAAACAAAAACAAGACATCATGATTGCTTAACTAGTACATTTCCTTAACGATAAAAATTCTGCTGAACATCCTGTTTTCACTCTTCTCCTACAGAGGTGCTCCTGTGGCAGCTGTGCAAAAATGTCTAGAGCCTGAAAATGTCTGCTGCATGGAGATACCAAAGGTATTGTGAAAACTGAGTGCAAAATAATAATTTTGTACACTACCCATGTACTATGATGTCACTTACTTACCCTTTTTAATTAACTCAAATGATAATTAATTTGAGTACATTTTTTTTTTTTTTTATCATTTATCTGATTGTATTCATGTGTTTTTTTTTAGATATTTGTTGATCATATTGATCAGACAGAGGTATCATAAAGTATATCAAATATGATACAACAGGCTTTCAGGGTTAATGTGTTTTCACTTACAAATGTCTCATTCAGTGATACATAACCAAATGTCTATGCCTATATGTTTTTAGGGAATTAATTTGGAGGATAATCATCTCACGGATCTTATTTGATGGCCTCAGTTCCTCCTTAAATACTAACGTGCTGTAGTGTTATGTGGCTGTAACTTTTCCTCCCAGCTAAACTCCACACAGCCACAAAGCTCGTGTGACAGCATCCTGGGGGCATTTCTGAGTCTTTAAACTTACAAAAATCAGATTAAATTAATTTGGTGAAAACGACACTGTGGCCACAAACGCCGATGATGACAATCACATCTGCAGATACACTGATCTGAGCCGACGTTAGCGCTACATGTTATATTGTTGCTCCTGTTGTTAGTATTGATGTTTACATGACCAAAGAAAAACAGCCTTCACCGATCGTTTCCCTCGTCCACAGTTTTGACACAAAAATGAGTTTTTGATACCATCGGAGATAATTTACCGATTACATTGCTTCAGTGAGTGCAGAGCAGTTTGCCTCGTACTCAGATCTCTATACATGTAACAGTGTCCAGCACAGTAACACACAACAGGGACTTCACATTACAGTCCTGAACAAACACGACTGTAAAGTCCTGATGGATAGAAAACAGCGAAGATCGTTTCCCCCAAACATTACAGGCTAAAACAACAGGCTAACCGCAGGCTAAACTTAGCCTCCTAAAGCTAACACTGAGGGAGGGATGAGAGGAGGGGGTGTATGAGGAATAATTATATTCCTCCAACTGTTAAACTCCTCTTGACTAATGCAGGAATATCCATACATCTAAGTTTACACTGCAGGCTTTCAGAGTAACTTTAACACTGAAGAAAATCTTGAGATCTTACATCTGGTCCACTTCCCTCTGCTGTTAGCATTAGCTCGTAGCAATAAGCTAAATAAATACCACACAGCATTAAAATACTCACATTTCCATCATCAGGTTTGGCGACAGGTTGTTGGTACTGAGCCTGGATTCAGGAAAAGTCTAGTTCCCAGTCCTGTGTTGAACTGACTGAAGTTGAAGATAAAGTCGGCCGTGAAGTGACTGGCACACACATACAGGTTTTGGCCAACTGTAGCTGCTCATTCCCTTCAGAAATAAAATTAATCCACTTAGTCCTCTGGTCCTCTGAGGCTGGTAGCCTATATGTGAAGATATATACTATATTGCCAAAAGTAATCGCTCACCCATCCAAATAATCAGAATCAGGTGTTCCAATCAATTCCATGGCCACAGGTGTATAAAATCAAGCACCTAGGCATGCAGACTGCTTTTACAAACATTTGTGAAAGAATGGGTCGCTCTCAGGAGCTCAGTGAATTCCAGCGTGGAGCTGTGATAGGATGCCACCTGTGCAACAAATCCAGACGTGAAATTTCCTCGCTCCTAAATATTCCACAGTCAACTGTCAGCTGTATTATAAGAACGTGGAAGTGTTTGGGAACTACAGCAACTCAGCCACGAAGTGGTAGGCCACGTAAACTGACAGAGCAGGGTCAGCGGATGCTGAGGCGCATAGTGTGAAGAGGTTGCCAACTTTCTGCAGAGTCAATCGCTGCAGACCTCCAAACTTCATGTGGCCTTCAGATTAGCTCAAGAACAGTGCGCAGAGAGCTTCATGGAATGGGTTTCCATGGACGAGCAGCTGCATCCAAGCCAGACATCCCCAAGTGCAATGCAAAGCGTCGGTGTGCATGCAGTGGTGTAAAACACGCTGCCACTGGACTCTAGAGCAGTGGAGACGCGTTCTCTGGAGTGACGAATCGCGCTTCTCCATCTGGCAATCTGATGGATGAGTCCAGGTTTGGCAGTTGCCAGGAGAACGATACTTGTCGGACTGTATCTTGCCAAGTGTAAAGTTTGGTGGAGGGGGGATAATGGTGTGGGGTTGTTTTTCAGGAGCTGGGCTTGGCCCCTTAATTCCAGTGAAAGGAACTCTGAATGCTTCAGCATACCAAGACATTTTGGACAATTCCATGCTCCCAACTTTGTGGGAACAGTTTGGAGCTGGCCCCTTCCCCTTCCAATATGACTGTGCACCAGTGCACAAAGCAAGGTCCATAAAGACATGGATGACAGAGTCTGGTGTGGATGAACTTGACTGGCCTGCACAGAGTCCTGACCTCAACCCGATAGAACACCTTTGGGATAGATTAGAGCGGAGACTGAGAGCCAGGCCTTCTCGTCCAACATCAGTGTGTGACCTCACAAATGTGCTTCTGGAAGAATGGTCAAAAATTCCCATAAACACACTCCTAAACCTTGTGGACAGCCTTCCCAGAAGAGTTGAAGCTGTTATAGCTGCAAAGGGTGGACCGACGTCATATTGAACCCTATGGATTAGGAATGGGATGTCACTTAAGTTCATATGCGAGTCAAGGCAGGTGAGCAAATACTTTTGGCAGTATAGTGTACATGAAAACATCTCTCCCTGTCTTTGTCTTTCACACTCTCTAAACAAGTATATATATATATGTATACATATATATATATATATATATATATATATATATATATATATATATATATATATATATATATATATATATATATATATATGTATATATATTTATAGATAGATAGATAGATAGACAGATAGATAGATATAGATATAGATATATGAGATAAGATAAGATAAGATATTACTTTATTAGTCCCACAGGGGGAAATTCCAAGATATACAGCAGCTGCAGGATACAAGAGAAATAAAGGAAAGAGGCATTACACTGAAAAAAGGTAATTACAAATCAAATACAGTAATGTAAAAATAGAATTTTTTTTTTTTTTTTTAAAGTATAAAAAAGTATATACTATATAGTAAGTGGCATTATTTACAGTCCTTATGTCCATGTTTGTTGTTTAACAGATGGTTATGTACATGTTGATATTTTACAGGATGAGATATTTTAATATAAATATGGTGGCTATGTACGTGTTTGGTATTTTGCAATGAAAATCTGGGTATCACATATAACTATGGTTTATTGCACACTGGAGAGGTTTTTGTTATAAAGTCTGACAGCTGCAGGAAGGAAGGACCTGCAATACCTCTCCGTCACACACTTCAGGTGGAGCATCCTGTCACTCATGGAGCTCCTTAGTGCAGTGAGTGTGTGTTGGAGGGGGTGGGAGTCTTTGTCCATCATGGAGGACAGCTTGGCTGTAGTCCTCCTGTCCACCACCTCCTCCACCGGTTCCAGAGGGCATATATATATATATATATATATATATATATATATGTATATATATATATATATATATATATATATATGTGTGTGTGTGTTTGTGTGCTTAGATAAAGTGAAATGTTTGGTTTTAGTAGCACAGCGAGAATACTACTGAGAATGTGTCGACTACTGCTCATTTCATTAACCCCCAGAAATAGACCTACCAGTGTAATGCCCTACAATTGTTTTGTTGGCAGTTTACCCTTGGCCAAGGGTAGGAACCCCAGTGCCGAGAAAAAAAAAAACAATTGTATGAATGCCAAGTCATTGATAACATGGTGTTAAGCAGTGCTGAACTGACTAACTGTTCACTTGCGCAATGTAGTGTGATGTATTTCTGTTTTACAAATCACATGTCTATTTACTTTCAGCAGTAAAGTGAGCTTAGCTTACCATTGTTTCCATGTCACACTTAGTTTGCTTTTCACTGTCAATTTAAACAGTCACCAGAGTGTTTAAAGACAGCTGTCAGTGGTGTTAGCCTGTCAGCTAATTTGCCTAACTAGCTCACCAAAGCATCCATTTTGCTTTTCCCAGCTTTAAAGGTCCCATATTATGCAAAAAACACTTTTTAAGGCTTTTGAACACTTTTTTGGGTATTTGGTCTTCCTCCCAGCCCACAAAATGTGATTTAAGACAACAAAACTTGTATTTAACAGGCTGCATGAATGTAAACTCATGGTATTTGGTGATCTGTTGAGTCTGTGGATATACTGTTACGTAACAGCATATTTTGATTTGCATACCTAACCTGATTGGTCTACCTGCGTAGATCCCCTCCCACCTGCTGGAGAGATTCCTCTGTGAAGAGCAGCCATGTTGTTTACATTCTTTGTGAGAGATCTGTGTTCAGCATGTCTAAACTCAGAAGCTGTCACTGCCCAGTTGTTGGCTGTAAACAGCCACATACACTATACTGCCAAAAGTATTCGCTCACCTGCCTTGACTCGCATAAGAACTTAAGTGACATCCCATTCCTAATCCATAGGGTTCAATATGACGTCGGTCCACCCTTTGCAGCTATAATAGCTTCAACTCTTCTGGGAAGGCTGTCCACAAGGTTTAGGAGTGTGTTTATGGGAATTTTTGACCATTCTTCCAGAAGCACATTTGTGAGGTCACACACTGACGTTGGACGAGAAGGCCTGGCTCTCAGTCTCCGCTCTAATCTATCCCAAAGGTGTTCTATCGGGTTGAGGTCAGGACTCTGTGCAGGCCAGTCAAGTTCATTCACACCAGACTCTGTCATCCATGTCTTTATGGACCTTGCTTTGTGCACTGGTGCACAGTCATGTTGTAAGAGGAAGGGGCCAGCTCCAAACTGTTCCCACAAAGTTGGGAGCATGGAATTGTCCAAAATGTCTGGTATGCTGAAGCATACAGAGTTCCGTGCTTTACACCACTGCATCCGACACTTTGCATTGCATTTGGTGATGTATGGCTTGGATGCAGCTGCTCGGCCATGAAAACCCATTCCATGAAGCTCCCTGCGCACTGTTCTCGAGCTAATCTGAAAGCCACATGAAGTTTGGAGGTCTGCAGCGATTGACTCTGCAGAAAGTTCGCAACCTCTTCACACTATGCGCCTCAGCATCTGCTGACCCCGCTCCGTCAGTTTACGTGGCCTACCACTTCATGGCTGAGTTGCTGTCGTTCCTAAACACCTCCACGTTCTTATAATACAGCTGACAGTTGACTGTAGAATATTTAGGAGCGAGGAAATTTCACGACTGGATTTGTTGCACAGGTGGCATCCTATCACAGCTCCACGCTGGAATTCACTGAGCTCCTGAGAGCGACCCATTCTTTCACAAATGTTTGTAAAAGCAGTCTGCATGCCTAGGTGCTTGATTTTATACACCTGTGGCCATGAAAGTGATTGGAACACCTGATTCTGATTATTTGGATGGGTGAGCGAATACTTTTGGCAATATAGTGTATGTTTTCTGAATCTCTGTTGAGACATATGCCATGACTCACGCAATCTGTCTTCCAACAGGGAAGGGTTTATTTAAGATTTAACTTCCATTAGAAATTTACGGATTCTGTAAAGATGGTTATTATGAATGTCAATTTTCTATTCTATTGTTTATTTGTAAAAGTTATTGTTATGTGCAAAAATTCAAACAACATTGTCTTTGAAACAATTAAATTCTGGTAGAACAGATTTCCTTTGTGTACAGATTATTCAACTTAAAGCTGTTTCTAAAGCCTGTGAGCATTATAAACGGGCATATATTATTTCATAAATCTGAGAATAACAACTTTTTTTATAACCTTTGACTTTAATCTTGTAAATTTAAATCTTAAATAAGTAACTGTACCTGTGTGGTTCACAACTTTAATCATGTAATCTTATGACATTTATCTTGAAGTTAGTTTTCTGTTTCTCTTTCTTTGTGTGGCCCTAATTCTAAGTCCTCTCCTCTTTTTTTAGCTGCAGTAATTTTATGTTCAACTTTTTTTTTATTAACATGTTCAAATTTGTTGTCCGTATGAGGATTTCTATCTCAACTTCAGGGTTAGTATCAGGGCTTGATTAAAATAGAAAGCAGGCTTCATGACATATTTTGGATTGGAGAAGAGCTGTGAACGCAGAAACAAACAGAACAGTGTGCTTGAGTTATACACTCAATGCTCCCCACCCCTTCACATAATATGCTCTTTGTGTAATTTACTGCCAGCTTTTCTATGTTAAGATGGCAAAAGCCCAAGTTTGAACACCTTGGGCTGTGCTGCGTACAGGATGACAACATTTTTTTTGTCATAAATGGCTATGGTCCACTGCCAAAACAGGCCTGATGGTCCAGTGACAGGGATCTGGGGAAAGCAGGCAGAGCGAGGGGCTCATAGAGAGTCCTCCTGTCAGACAGGAAACAAATGCAACAGCCATGTGTAGGGGAAGCTTCTGCTCTAATGTAAAATCACTGAATCGATACCTGGAAACTAGGCCAGCACAAAGAGACCAGAGACAGCAGGACAGTGTGAGGAAAAAAGCCAAACGAGAAACCAGGAATAAGGACACACAAGAGGTTAATACCTTAAGACAAGACAGTTTCTGAAACATCTTTTCACTTAAAAAAATACTACCATCACTCCAGTAAAACACTCAAAGTGAATCACTAGTTTAATGCTGAAGTACCACAGTGAATTTACCCATGCTGTCTCAATAACAGAATTTCAATTTTCAAATGCATGTAGAAAAATAAAACAGTATTAATATCTAATTTCATACCACAGCTACAAAGGTGTGTTATTGACACCCCATTCTGGAGCTTTGCTGTTTTTAATAATGAAACACAGTGAGCAAATTCGTGCACACTTTCTAGTTTGTAAAAGTACATTTGCAACTTTTTAGTGCGTAAGTTTTGTTGATGCACGCAATTTAGAAAGTGATACACACTTAAGTTGCAATTTTAATGGATTCTTCTTATCTTCATCAAATGTCTTACAAAACAATCCCACCGCAAAGTCTGGCACAAGGCAAACAGAAGGCTCAAATAAGCTGCTTAATTATCTTTAGGTTTGTTCTGAGAGTTAGATGAATCAAACCAATAAGGGTCAGCTCTCATCACCCCTAAAAGTAGTGTGCATGGGTAGTGCTTAGTTATTTGGCTGGTAAAATTCAGTGTTTGCTGGCTTATTTTATTAATCTCCTAGCACTGTGCTGCTGATTGCACAGAACACACAAATACACTGTAAGAAATATGGTGATGCTTAGATGAAAGTTATATTTCACTGAGGCATTTACTCAATATCAGAAAGTCACAAAAACACTGAACTTTATACTTCAAAGTGTGACCCGCATAATTAAATTCTAAAGACAAACCATCATAACGTCTAGTCAACCCTCTGCTGGCACAAAATAAGAAGAGCAGTGACCCACCCAATTCAACAGAGGGTGCTCCCAGCACAACCCAACCATTGCTCTCTATACCCTCAACAACAGGGAGCCCATTTTGAGAAAATGGAGGACAGGCAAAGCCACTTTGTTGAAGCACTTTGGCTCTACACTAAAACAAACAAACAAACAAAAAAGACCGAGGTGTGTATCCATTTTGTGCAAAGCAGCCGTCCCACTCCTCATTTACAACAAATCTGTGGATCCAATCGTCAGCCTAACACCAACCACAGCTGCACCTTGCCAAGTGACAACAAACTAACAGACATATATAATTTTAAACATAGTGAACATTTTATCTTTGAGACATCAATATATTCATTCTCGTTGCATGCATGCGAGCTTATCTTAAACCACATTCAACACTACAGCACTTCTATTTCAGCTGAAGACACACATGAATGTATTGCTAAATACAAATGAAAATAACCTTACCTATACTTTTAATCAATGACAATTCAAAACTGAATAATATTAATCCATTGCAAATGCTGGTTGTTTAGATTTGCTCCTCTGCAAAGTCTGTACATGAGGTCATTTAAATGAGGCAGAGACTATTTCCTCAACTGTTTGTCATCTTCCTGCCTTCCTGTTGACTTTTCTCCTTCAGCCGTTGGAGTGGATATTTTCATGTCTTGCTCCCTCGAGGAGCTTCCTCCTGCCAGTCAGACCGCAGATTTTAATATTAAGTGACATGCCCCACATTCACTCTTTCACATCATGTCTCTCCTTATATTTCTGTAAATAACTGTGTGCCAACAAGAAAAATGAACCAATACACCCTCTGACATGGATGTCGTTTCACCTTTAGAAAGGGGGAGGTGCTTGCAAGTGTCTCTAAGTCACAGTTACTAAACTGTTTCCACTTTTTGAAATCATATTTTTAATTATTTATAGCTGCTGAATGTCTACTGAAGACTTCAGGGATTTAAAACGCTACCTTGAGAAGATCTCTTCTCAAGGTAGCGTTTTAAATCAATGTCAGAGAGGAAAATTGAATATTAAACAACAGTTGTGAGCTCCAGACTAAAACCCTGAGCAGAACTTTGTCCCTGAGCATAAAAGATTTTCTAATCAGTGCTGTCATTTAAAAGCTTTATGTCTCCAGAAAAACAAACTGACTTTCACTGGCAGTCAGAAGATAAGGCAGCCCAATCTTTGTGATTTCATGATGGCTGTGTTTATTTATAGATTTAATTTAGAAAAAAGAAACAAAAGAAAACAAAAGGGGACTGTGTTTTCTGATGGCACTGTCCGGTTTTATCCAATCACAGGTCTATTTCTGCCTCAGCCCTCAGTGGTGATGTCAGAGTGCACACCATCTTACAAGAGTAATGTTTGTTTTCTTCAGGCAGCAACAAGATCATGAATTTAACTAAAACTGTGGTCATTTATGACTCCATCTCTTAGTTTGTTATGGTTTCCATAACTGTATTTATGTCAAAAATTTGTTCTCAGTGCTCATTTGAATTTTTCTGATGTGCTTCCTCAGATATGTTCCCAGGTGTGTTTGGAGTAGAAGCGGAGGCAGCCTGAGAGCAGTGATTAAAGTGAGGCCCACTCGTGTCTGAGTTATCATATTTTCACATTCCTTATTATTCTATTTTGACAGGAACTAAACAGGAGGCAAACATAACTTGTTTTACTATGTTCCCCTTATTCTAAAATCAAGACATTATGAGCACAGTTTCCGTCATCATCTTGCTAAGCTCACATACTTAGAATGAAGTCACAGCTGGGACTTTGCTGAGCTGTATTTCAGTGCATGGAGAAAGTTTGAAAAGAAAAATACTATTGATCTTAATGCATGCACTGCAGCTGTAAATGCTCACATCATGCAAAATCCTGACCTACACAATAAAAGCAAATTTAGATTTATGCTGTGTAAACAGAAATTCAAATACAGTTCATTCTTTGAATTGTATTTGATTTTTTTTTTATTTCTTATGAGAAAAAGCTCCTCTAAAAAATCCCTACTGTTAAAAAAATGATTTCACTCCTTCCACACATCAGTGTCTGAACATACAGTAGGTGTTGGGCAAATAAAACAGAGCAGCAACATTAGCTTTAAATTGTTAGATAAAGGAATACATATCTGTCACTATCAATGGTTTTCCTTGAACATGGTTTCATTCTCCCTGTCAGTTGTGTTGGCCCTTAATTATAAGTCATTCTGCAGTCTTCGAATCCACATTTACATGTATGTTTGTTCATTATAACTGTGCATGGATCTGGCTTCAAATCTAAACAAATATATTTGAATCCAGCCAATATCCTCCCCGACTCCCCCAGGATAAGAAAAAAAATATATTTTTAGTTGAAATTAAATCCAAGCACTAACAGATTCACTTGTACAATTAACCCAAGCTGGTTCTCTGAAAGGTCCACTGGTAAGTCAAAGCAGAGAGTCTCAAAACAATAAAAGCTGAGCTATTTCAGTGAAGACAACCTTTCATCCTGGCCAAGTCTTGGCATACTGCAATGAAAGGGCCCCCATTGTCTTTCATCACAGTTCCTTACCAGAATAAGGTTACAAAAATTGCTTTCCTCAGACTCTGTCAACAAACCACACTCACCATTAAGCACATCTGTGTTCAAAAAGAAAGCTTATGTATGCCCCAAGGAAAAACAAAGGAAAAAAATTGCACTGACAACATGTTACACTCTTTTTTCACTGTGTAGACATAATACATTAAAAAACCTATGACCATTATATTTCTAATGACAAGTGCTCCAAGAGCACGAACCTCGGCAAGATATTTCTGACATTGTTAGCTCAGTTATCTGAAATGTAGAAAACTGCCATAAAATCCAGTGTTAACAAATCCATTTATATTTGGATATCAACCAATGTCTAATCACTTCTTCCCTGTGCCTTCATCAACATTCCCTCAAAGTTTCATAAAAATTTGTTGAGAAATTTTTGAGTTACATTGCACACAAACAAGAAATGCTGGCAGAAAGATAACCTCCTTGGTGGAGCTAATGATAGGAGAAAAATTACATTTTCACATATGACTGACAATTAATCAAAATTCAAAATATCATGATGAATTATGATTTTAAAAAGTTTCTGATGGAGGTGACACAGACCTGATGGAGCAGTCTGACAGGGGGAAGGCAAACTGAAATATTTTTGTTATATGTACATCATAGATGAAAGGTTTACATTTAAGTATTATTTGATGTTGTCACTTACAGGCACATACTTGGTAACAAAGGCTGCATTCACAGCACAAGCCTTTATACCCAGATCATAATTTTTTGGGGGTGTTTCTTTTAGTCTTTAACATGTGGCATGCATCATACTCCAGTGTGAACTGTTTACAGTCCTAATTCACCAAGAAACTGAACACCATAGCTGCTCCGGAGCAGATGTTTGAGACAAGTAACAAAGCCAGGGGCATAAGAAAATATACATCAGTATAATACAATATTCAGCTGCATTAAACTGTATCCACATTAGATAGCAAATATCATATTTTTTTAGAATAATTTTATCATTTAAAAAAATGAAGTACATTTGTAATTTAGCCTTTGTCCACTAGCTGGCAGTAGACATTAAGCCATTTGACTTTTTTTATAATCTTTTGACATTTTATATTAATAACACAAATGAGAGACTGCATTTTTTATGCATTTAATTGCAAATTGTGATATATCGCCCTATTTGTACTGTCCAATTGTACTGTGATGATTTGTTTTGTCACCCATACACATGATATTACCAGAGTCTTGCCAGCACACACAGTCGTATAAACCTTTATAACACTGTCCATCTACCAATCAGATCTCCTAATCCCGGAAATTTCAGACCTGATTGTGAGAGGGGAGAAAACAGAGTGAGCAACAAGCATTTAGAGTTTTAGGTAAATATTTCTTATAAGTCACATGGCAAAAGATCAAACCTGTGTTCGATCTGAATTCTCCATGACAGAGGCCCATATCTGTTCTGAAAAGACCTGATTCTGTCTGAATTGTGTTCATCAAACTGGCTTGAAAATGGATCTGTAAAGTGAATGCAGCCACACACCTTGCACATCTGTGAAGGCACAAGTAAC
Organism: Cetoscarus ocellatus; assembly: GCA_037902135.1. Lineage (NCBI taxonomy): Eukaryota > Metazoa > Chordata > Actinopteri > Labriformes > Labridae > Cetoscarus > Cetoscarus ocellatus. The sequence continues at coordinate 519,173 of JBAMNC010000298.1, forward strand.
ATATTGTACATTCAGGTGTCGTAGCAGCTTATAATTCCATCCTCACAACGTCATTTTTTTAAGGATGGACTTGCTTATTTCAGCACGACAATGCAAAGCCACATTCTGCACAACCTTCAACAGCATGGCCTTGCAGTAAAATGGTGTTGTTACGTTAATGTACATGCAGCCCAGAGACGATCCCCACTGAGAATGTATGGGGCAACATTTAACAAAAGATATCCTGAATTGTTGAGCAACTAAAGAAGCACAAAAAGAAATGGGTCTCAACTCTTTAGTAACTGAGGTTTGTAGTTTGTCTGCCCTTTCTTGATTCTATCTGACTGTGCCTGACATCTTTCTTTTCTGTATTTAATTCTATTGAAAAAAAAATGTTTCAAATACCACAACAACATGTTGCCTTCATTTTGGATATTAATTCTGTACCTCTGCCTTTTAACTCTACAAAAATATGGTCTTCATATTTTTGACATTTCTATCACAAACAAATGATGTGGATGATGTAGCAGCCATTTTTTGCTTGATGCTAGATAGTTACAGAACCTACCTCCTAAGAATAAAATGATCCAGACATTTTAAACTATTTTATCGAAGTCTTGTAGACAGTGTTGACATTGGAAATCTCCACATCAGTGTTAATGTAATGTTAACTTATATATTATTATTTAAAATACTATCACAAATAGCACAGTTATTTAAAATACTCCATACTTTTTCTGCTGAGTTGAGCCTTTTTCCCACTGATGCATTCAGCAGCGATCGGGGTCCTTCAGACTGACAGCTGCCTTGAATACTTTCTTAATTTATACAGTTTCAATGAGTCTCTGACAGTGTTGCAAAACCTTAAATAATCTGGATAAGTACCTAAAAATAAACTTGCTAAGGGTGCTGGGTTGGCAAAGTGGTAGCAACCAGTCATGTCCCATATAAACTTCTGCCAGCCCCGGTTCGAGTTCAGCCTGAGGCCCAATTGCAGAGGCCCATTCACTCCCACCCCCTTTCACAAGCCTATCCACTGTCTCCCTCCTGTCAATAAAGCCATAAAATGTCCAAAAAATACATAATAAATAAAGTTTCTGGATATGAAATAGTATTTATTTTTAAGTCAATTAATCTTAAGGCAATAATTTTGTTTTTTATATTATATTATTCATTCCTAATGACATCACTAAACATAATTTTTGTATTATTTAGACAGAAGTTGCAACTGCTGGGTGTGCTTTTACGGTATGACTTAACTACAGCTGTATTACGTAATATTTCAAGGCAAATTTAGAATTTATTGTGGGATTTAACCATCTTACACAATTGTAACAATTAATGATAGTTAGATTTTGTTTTTGCGTTTTGAGAATGGTTAAAATACAACCTCCTCTTCTTCTATGGACCCGTTGCTACAGTGTCCTGACCAAATCCTCATGACCTAGAACCTGATAGCAACATCTGTATTGAATCTCAGCCATGTGACAGAACAAAGCAAATCAATGGAGCCAGTTTCCAAAGGCTAATGGAAAGAGTGCAATTTTTTTTAAATTATTATTTCAGTAACACTGGATATTTTTTTTTTAGCAGGGACAAAGTTTCCTTTAACCTCTGTCAAGTTTAGAACTACAGGTGCTGATCTTGTTTGTGTTTCAAAAATTGACAGCAGTGCACACTCATGAACTGCTAAAGTTCAGTTACTGTCTACTGTTTACAGCATTATCAGGATGTAGTATCTTAATGACTGTAGCTGCAACAAGATCTTTAAAGGCTGCACAGCAGAGCCTGGTGTAAAACAATTTCATGCACACATTCTGACCATGCACCTTTATGTTTTTTTTTTTCTTTAAAGGGGGGGTCTGTTTAAATTACTTCAAATAATGCATTTTGAAAAGCATCACACTCACCATTTTATACTGTTTAAACAAAACTTATTCTCTGAAAGGAAAAAGCTGAGAGAAGCACATTCATATTTTCTTCATGCACAATGAGTCAGTGACCTCAAGAGCCTGAATTATACAAGACATGGCTCTCTTTATTAGGGATTTATTGATTCTACAGGCACCTTAGTGCAGCACCGTGACTAGTGATGGGAATCAAAACCAATTCCAGTTGAGATAACAACTTTAGTTTTAATGCTTAACAACTCCTTTATTAATTCCTTCCACCTTTTTCTGCATGACTTGCAAATCAAGGACGTCAGGCTCTTATCAGGGGCAGTCAGCAGAAATGAAAACATGGAAATCAAAGATGTGATTGTGGCAGATGGAGACAGAAGTCAACACTGTGGCTTATTTTACATAAATGTCCAGTGCCTGTGTCTGTATGAATGAATAAACTTGTAGAAGCACACATCTATGAAGTGCTTGATGTTGCCACAGAAACCTGTAGGCCATCTTTTATCCATTTATAAAAGCCTCAAAAATATGATATATATGATATAAATAAAACTGGATTAACTCCCATCCCTACCTGTGACTGAAATGTAGTCCTTACAGCTCCTAAACTTACAGTCAGCACCAGAATATTGTAACCCAATCAGGGGCTCTTGATGTAAGGTTAGTGGGTATGCCAACATGTGTGAAAGAAACTCTTTTTATATGGTTTCAATAATCTCTTAAACATAGGACATCATCAAAATAGTGAAGGTCTGCATATCTGCCTGCATGAGTGTGATTGCATGCTGGATCATCCTCCGTGTATTAGTCAGTCAAAACAACTGCCAGCTTTTAAAATTTACCATCATTTACTAGAAAAGTTCACTAATGATTAAACATTTCCAGATAACGTGTCCGTGATACCAAATTGAATCAAACAGCACTGAGCCAAACCATGGTGTTCAGTGGAACTGTACATTACATCATTGCCTCACAGTGATTAATGGCTATCATTAATTGCTCTGCCTTGTTAAAACTTATCAAATGATTAAAAAATATATTTTTCATACTACTTCTGACGAATAAGCCTAGATTTTTATGAACATGTTCCGATAAGTATTGACCTAGTAGGTGTTGAGACATTTAGACAGCCATCTATGACATCATCTTACTCTTATTGACCTTCGTCCATTCATCATGACTTGTATTTCTTTGGCTCGAACTGAATGGCACAGTTGGCATCCACACCTAAAAATGCAACCAAGTTTCCCATTCTAGTGTTTCTATTTTTGATTCTTTCTTGTATTTCTATGGTTCGCCCACAGGGCTGCAGTGTGGTTGCCAGGAAGGCAGACGGGCAGACAGTGTGTGGTTACCAGCAGTACACTGAGGGATGATGGCTTATTAGCTGACTTCTTCCTGGACCAAACGGAGAACCAGATGTCCAGAAGCAAAGCTCAGTAGAGCATGCCATGGGTATGAATGGCTTCCTGCACACCCCAGCCACTTCCTTCAGAAACACATGGTTTTATCAACACTAACGGAAAAATGAGCCAAAAGAGAAATAATTAATTTAACTTTTCATGAACAGGTTGATACAGTTAGTTCTTATACAGAAGTCTTCCCCAACCATTTGTTGTAGAAGTTCATTCCTGGATTTTTTTTTGTTCACAGCTTTTGCTGTAGCTATAAAATAGAGTTTACCTCATAACACTCAGGCAGGGCTGACAGGAATTTAAGGGTCTGATAAGCAAACACACGTGTTATTTTTAGTTTGATGTATAATGATCCCAACATTGCAGCGTGCTATTTCTGTCCTGCACAAATAACTCAATAATTAATGCATGCCAGATATCAGGATCACATTTCTATTTCAGTAAAAAACGTCTTTATCAATCCAGCTAGATCTTTCCCTGCCTCTCCCAGTGGTTGAGGTTGTTAAGAGTTAGATAAGTTTAAGGGAAGGGAAAATGGAACTGCTCAGTATAAATACAGCTAGAATACAATGCATAATTGTGACTCCATGGGTTGAACAAAGCATTTAGCCCTGGTTTTCTATCCACCCTTTGAATAGACATCTTCTATTAGTGACCACAGAGGGGCTCGGCACAAGTATTCAACAACCAATATGTCAGCAGCTGAAATAACTTAGTAAATCGTTAAGCTGCAATCTGACATTTTCTGATATTTGCTAAGGCTCTAAAAGCTTTCTTAACATGAAACTTCAGTATAACAGCAGATAAAAAAAAACTCTCTCATATTTGGTCAAATGAAAGAGAAACTATCCTACAAACACTAAAATTTCATCTAAAATGTGCAATACTACGCAGTCAGAGGTGTGTGGAACATGTAGTTCCCTCTAGACTGACTCACACAGAAAAGGACAGCATGTACCTGGGCTCACACTTCTCATGGAGGATATTAAGAAAGTATATGTATGATGACATGCTGTTATGCTCCTCCTCTTTCAGTCTGAAGTCCTATTAATGAACACTGAGGTTGTAGAATGCTACAGCCAACAAACAACACATTGACCTAGTTTAACCATCAAAAAGAAACCTACACTTTGCTCATGGAAGTCTCAAAAAACACAGAGGCCTTCCAGTAATAATAATGCGTGTTTGAAAACCTTTTTCAATCTGTCTTTCAAGAACACATGTTTTAACAGAGTAAAACTTCCTTATGTAAATACATCAATTGGAAGATTCTGATCCATAACAGCTCATTTGGAGAAATTACATTCAGGATTAGAGGCGTGGTTTACAAAGATTGTTACTTTGAACATGTCTTCCCAGTTTTCTCTCCCTCCTGTGCCCTCCATTTAACTGTTTTTGTTCCACTGAACAGGCTACTAGCTACACGATTTGAAATCCTGAGTTTCCAGTTTATTTCAGGGGAAGAAGCAGACAAAGTATAATCTGTAGTGTATGATTTGGGTTCATTTTGGAATTAATCAATAATACAGGTATCTAATGTCATCAATTATAGCATAGCAGAGAGGAGAGGAATACAATCTCACAGCAAGGGGATGGACAGATGAGTTTGTTTATGAGGAAGGAGTCAGTGACTAAAGTGTGCTTATCTAAAGCTAATCTGAAAATATAACGCAGGATTATATGAACAGCAGAGCCATAGTTCTGAATAAACATAATCTCACTTTGTAGAAAAACATATGCTGACACGCCCCCATTAACAGAGATACATACATATGTACACCAACCTTGCAGTGCAGTGCAGCTGGATCTGCCGAAGACAATGTCTGTAATTGGGCAGATCCATCTTGCCAAGCTCCAGTCTACAACAAAGTGCTCAGGCCTTTAAAGCAGGCAGAGGCAGGAGCTATGAGACAACAGCAGGAAGTGACTGCTCATATAGAGATTAGCACGGATGCAAACAGCTTTATAAGATATGGACTGCATTTATTTATTTAATGAAAAACAATAACAACACCAAAAGCATTTCTTGATAGAAATGGTACTTTCTTTCCACTCCCAACATGTTTTGGTGAGAGTTCTACAAAGTGGCTCATGTTTGGTACTTTGTACCGCAGAAATATAGCGCTTGCCTAATACAATGGCCACGGTTACATGATGTTTTTTAATTCAGAATTAATTATTCAGAATTAAATAATTTGGAATTAAAGGTTTCTCCTTCGTGTTTACATGGCAATCGTAATTCCAAATAAAGGGTTACATGGAAAACACGTTTATTCGCCTTTATTCAAGGCCTGAGGGTTGGGAATGGTTCTGGTTGGACAGGGGGCGGACGTGACGTAGTGACATATTTAAGTCTACCGGAAGAAAAACTCCAGTTCAGCGTCTCCAGCATCTCTGTCAGGGAAACCTCATCCAACTTGGACGCTAAAACTTTAGAAAGGTCCACATTTTTATGCTTACATGCATCCACTCTTTTCATTATTTCCAAATCTTCTAAGGCTCTAAGTACATAAATTATCTCGGCTCGAGTCCAATGCTTGCTCTGGGTGGCCATCCTCTTCCCGTCAGCATCTCGTGCGTCATCCCGACAGGACAGGTGAACGAGCATGCGCAGAACGACTGGAATTAATTTAAAGCGGAATGAACGTATACATGATCGAGGAATTATTCAATTTGGATTTAAAATCAGAATAAACTAGCCACTTACTTCGGAATTAAGTTTTATTCAGAATTATCATTTTCATTCGGAATTAGGTGTTTACATGTTGATTTTTAATCTTTTTATAGAGGATTTAAGTTTTATTCGGAATTAAAGGGGAATTAAAGCTCTCATGTAAAGATGGTAATTATCTGATTGACCCGTAATGAATGTAACTGACAGAATGATCGTTGAATCACCTGACGAATATGATACCGAAGGTTTCTGCTCATTCCCAAATACTTTCTGAGGGGTGTTGCTCAGATGGACTAGTGTAACGGTCCCTGTGGTGTATCATGTTGTGCACACACACCATCATATGATAAAAGGTCCTGTGGGTAACTGCTTCCTCTGTCCACTGGTTTATTGAATACTAAACAGAGCACATTTTTAAATTATTCTAATGGAAAAAAAACTGCTTACCCTAAGCTTTTGATTTAGACCGCCAGGTGAGCTCTGTGCATGGCCACATGCCTTAATTTTTATTAAATTCTTTATGTATTTAGACACACACCATAGTCAAAGTGTGTCCAATTAGGAGAATTTCAAATGTTTCAAATGTAGCTACTGACATGACTTAAGTGAGACATCAAGACAGTAACACCATGAACGGTACTTACTTTGTCATTCTAGATCTGGGTGATTTGGGTCTAACCGTCCCTGCAATTGAAGAGGACTTGGTGATGAGACAGGGTTAATCTAGATGTTGAATATTAATGTCCAGAGTTTGCACTTCTGGTTACCTAAAAGTCTAGCGCATCTTGTCTACCCAAAGGGGAGGTATGAGGAACCAATGATATAATGTGACTTTGGACTGAGCATGGCCTTAAAAGACACTGTCTTTATAGTAAAAGTTGGATTTGACATATGGGTAGTAATAAGTACACCTCCAGCAAACTGCATTTTCAACCACCAAGCTAAAATGTTACCCCTAAACAAGTGATTATTTACAGATAGGATGTTTTTATTTTGGTCATTTTTTAGCTCAAAAAGTTTGAAAAAAATCTTGGCACCACACTGTGCAATCCGTAATACTAAAGAACTAGCAAACTACTCAAACGCTGGAGTAACAATCTCCCCAGTCTTCTGGTAGTGATGCTGCCAAATAATCATTGGGGTATTTTCAGTTCTATGGGTCTGGCTTTTCTCAGTCTAAACCTTAATATCTGTTCCTGTATCTGCTGTGATAAGAAAATGAAAACTAAATAGATAGTCAGATGACAGATTGACCACTTGTTCTGTTGCTGTCCCGTGCATGTCTTCAAGTAATTAGATGATGAATATTTATTGGATTTGCTGGCTTTGGCCTGCTGCTGCTGAATGAATGTGTGAAACACTAGACTGACTGATTGACAGAATGGAACGGATGGAGAGAAATGCCAAAGATAAATCCACACAGGCCAGATAAAGGAGAAACCTATGTGGCACAGTATGGTAAGTTATGTAGTGGCTTCACAATCCTACGTACATGGTCTGCAGGAGGCTCTGTGGAACCGTGCAGCCAGCCTTGGGAGGGAAGTTCCAAAACAATCCAGGCCCCATCTAGCAGTGGTATAAAGATACAAGAAACAAGATCTACTGTACTGCTGTTGGTGCATTGCAGGTGTAAAAGCAATAAAAAGGTTCACAAAACTGTAGGAGGAAAAGTCATGCAACAAAACTACAGAGGGTATCATTATGATCCTGTGAGAATGGCCAGAGAAGCCAAGGGAGAGAGAGGAGGGTTAACAATGTACTGAAAAAACTGATAATCACTTGCACTTATCTCTCTATGAGGCTTTATAGTGAGACAAAAAGAAAAAAATTCCCATTTAGGTGTCACCATGTTCCAAAATTGGCAAAAGAGCAGTACTAGATTCTAACTGTACATAGTAATACCGTATGCCCATTTCCCAATAGACACTAGTTATTTAGAAGGAAGACCCAAAAGAAACACATATTAACATGCAAAGCACATCAATAACAACACAGCTCTTCTAGTGGCAGTGCCAACCTCCATTTGTTTCAGCTTTTGAAATGTCAGAAGGAGGCAGGGGGTGCAGGGGTAGTGGGTTGGATTTCTGGGGAATCCAAGGCGCAAGAGGAGTTGTTTCAAACAGAGGGACAAGGAAGCAGAGTATGCCTGGCAAAGGGGTCTAAAATCTTCAAAACTAATGAGTTGTTGGCTAGGAAAAAAACAAGGCACAGTTCATTGTCACTAAAAAGAAATGCCTGTAAAAATTCCTGCTTTCTATGCCTTCTAAAATCTTTGACTATTTATGTCTGAGTAAATACAATGCATAAAGAAATGGCAGTTATGTGTATATTTATCTCATCCAAACAGCCGTAATAGTTTTTGTAATTTGCTCTGTCCCTACAAAACTAAAATCAGTAGGAAATATACAAAACCCAAAACCAGTGAAGTTGGCACATTGTGTAAATCGTAAATAAAAACAGAATACAATGATTTGCAAATCCTTTTCAACTTATATTCAATTGAATACACTGCAAAGACAAGATATTTAATGTTCGAACTGAGAAACTTTATTTTCTTTTGCAAATAATCATCAACTTAGAATTTAATGACAGCAACACATTGCAAAAAAGTTGGCACAGGGGCATTTTTACCACTGTGTTACATCGCCTTTCCTTTTAACAACACTCAGTAAACGTTTGGGAACTGAGGAGACCAATTTTTGAAGCTTTTCGGGTGGAATTCTTTCCCATTCTTGCTTGATGTACAGCTTAAGTTGTTCAACAGTCCGGGGTCTCCGTTGTTGTATTTTACGCTTCATAATGCGCCACACATTTTCAATGGGGGACAGGTCTGGACTACAGGCAGGCCAGTCTAGTACCCGCACTCTTTTACTACGAAGCCACGCTGTTGTAACACGTGCAGAATGTGGCTTGGCATTGTCTTGCTGAAATAAGCAGGGGCGTCCATGAAAAAGACGTTGCTTGGATGGCAACATATGTTGCTCCAAAACCTGTATGTGCCTTTCAGCATTAATGGTGCCTTCACAGATGTGTAAGTTACCCATGCCTTGGGCACTAATACACCCCCATACCATCACAGATGCTGGCTTTTGAACTTTGCGCCTATAACAGTCCGGCTGGTTCTTTTCCTCTTTGGTCCGGAGGACACGACGACCACACTTTCCAAAAACAATTTGAAATGTGGACTCGTCAGACCACAGAACACTTTTCCACTTTGCATCAGTCCATCTTAGATGAGCTCGGGCCCAGCGAAGCCGGCGGCGTTTCTGGGTGTTGTTGATCAATGGCTTTCGCTTTGCACAGTAGAGTTTTAACTTGCACTTACAGATGTAGCGACGAACTGTAGTTACTGACAGTGGTTTTCTGAAGTGTTCCTGAGCCCATGTGGTGATATCCTTTACACAGTGATGCCAGTTTTTGATGCAATACCGCCTGAGGGATTGAAGGTCACAGGCATTCAATGTTGGTTTTTGGCCTTGCCGCTTACGTGCAGTAATTTCTCCAGATTCTCTGAACCTTTTGATGATATTACGGACCGTAGATGATGAAATCCCTTAATTCCTTGCAATAGCTCGTTGAGAAATGTTGTTCTTAAACTATTCGACAATTTGCTCACACATTTGTTCACAAAGTGGTGACCCTTGCCCCATCCTTGTTTGTGAATGACTGACCATTTCAGGGAAGCTGCTTTTTACCCAATCATGGCACCCACCTGTTCTCAATTAGCCTGTTCACCTGTAGGATGTTCCAAATAAGTGTTTGATGAGCATTCCTCAACTTTCTCAGTCTTTTTTGCCACTTGTGCCAGCTTTTTTGAAACATGTTGCAGGCACCAAATTCAAAATGAGCTAATATTTGCAAAAAATAACACAGTTTACCAGTTCGAACGTTAAGTATCTTGTCTTTGCTGTGTATTCAATTGAATATAGGTTGAAAGGGATTTGCAAATCATTGTATTCTGTTTTTATTTACGATTTACACAACGTGCCAACTTCACTGGTTTTGGGTATTGTATGTGCTTGACTGGAATTCAACACAAAAGTATAACCGCTAGTATGGGAGCTTGTCAACCCATTCATACATTCTACATGCAGCCTATTCTGACATTCATTACTTGATATTAGGCTCATAGTGAAAGCTGGCTGGTTGGAGCAGCTTGCTACAAATTAGCATCGAGTGCAAGGTGGGTCACTGCTATCAAGCAGTTTACTCAGTTATTCAGATCTGTGGAGCTGCAACAACATTCATTGCTTGAATATCAATAAGGGTTCAATCTAGATGTCTAAAATTACACATGGTCCTACTATTTTGCTTGTTTGTTTTAGCACCTGTAATCACTTACCTTGTGACTAATACCTATAACAACACAATTTAGATTTACCACTTGGAAGAAAAAATGGTTTTTTTTAGATCTGGTTTATTTTAAAGATCCCATATTTTGCCTTAACTCAGATTCTATTTGCTGCTTGAGCATGTTCATGATTGCTAATGTTAAAAAAAAAAACCCCTCTGTTTTCACATACCAAGACACCTGATCCAGCAGTATTCTCAGATGCTCTGTTTTTAAGGCCCCCTTTCCTGTGTGGGTCCAGTCAGTCCTTAAGAATCATCGTAGTCTCTGTAGTTAATTGGTAAGATCAGTGATACTCAGCAAAATGTTTTAACGGTTCTGCATTTTTTCTACAGTCAATGCCTTACACTGTGCTTGCTACCATTGGCCAGTGGGCTTTAACTGAAGACGAAACAATGGAAGGACGTCATGATGGTTGGTTTTGCTGGTTTCAGATAGCTACTGGCACTGTAAACAGGGAGAGAGGGAGAAATTCTGATGCCGTGGACTTTTAGTCTTGTGCACAGACGTACCCTGTCATGCAGAGGGGGCTTGTGAATCACACTAAAGGGGACATAGAACACAAAAAAGCATATGGGCTCTTTGAAAATTATTGTCTGTAACCCCAAGTTGAATTCATGCACAAACTCATAAATGACTAGTTTTCCAAACACAAAATCTATCCCCTAATTAAAAGCTAAGTGGAGCAGCGACAAGGTGTGAGCTATCATTTCTGTGTGTCTCTGTTCAGCTCATACAGGAACAAAAGCAGGAGTGTGTCGCTCCTTATAAATCTATTTATAATACTCCAACTGAGAAACAGATCCACTCCCAAAGGGAAGACAGGCTCAGCTTCAATGGCTGTTTCAAGTGCTGAAGGAGCAGCATGATAGTAAAGTAGCAAATAGTTTACCAGTTCTTAAGTAAAACAAGAAAGAATGGGGAAACAATTAAGGGAGCAGTGAGTCAATGAAAAATATGCAAGCACCAAAATAAAACAAAGCATTTACAACAATGCTTGTAGACTTCAGTTTGAGAGGGACATAATAATGAGTCTGTTTTAATATAAATCTTCCTCCCAATACCTCTAGCAAGAACACCTTTTTGTAGTTTCAGTATACTTATACAGAATTTAATTCCTGTAAAGTTTCTCACTGTAAATTGCAGTAAAATGTAAGAAATAATGTTTGAGTAACTGTACATTAAAAGGATTTCTTGTTTTTTATTTCAAACACCGAAACCACTTTATGTCAACCATTTTTGTGTTTTCTCATTATAGCCTTATTCCTTCAGGTGTTGCCAGCAGCACTAAGGGACTTCAGAGAAACTTTGGGCACCGCTAACACAAGCCTGCACCGAATTCAACCAAATTTTATGACTTCTGCCTACTATAGACTTATCACTCATTCCCTTCAGACCAAAAACAGCATTATTTCGCTTTCTCCTTCCACAATTACTTCAGTTTCAACCAAAGCTGTTGTGCATTTACCACAAAGATTACATCTAAAATCTATTACTTCTGTTGAGCTGATCGCCAATAATGTGCACCTTGTTCTTTGTCAGGTTTAATACATTTAACCTCCTAACATGCAACTAAATGCAGAAGCAACTTGTGGAAAGTGTTTTGTGTGTGTATGTGTGTATGGGTGTGGGGGTGAAAAGTTAAGAGACAAAGCCTCACAGCCGCATTCACACACGCTGTGCCAAAAATCCTGCCCTTGTTTTGTTGTTTTAGCATCCTCCTCCTGTTGTTACACAAACATTTGCAGCATAGGGAGCTTTAATCTTTCCTTCCAGAACAGATTAGGGCAAAATAACAAACATTAGATAACCTTTAAAGGAGGATTTGCCTTGTTATTTAACATTTTACCAAACACGTTTTTAATAGATGTGAACATACATGCAGCAGAGAGATAAAGCCTTACCTTACCTGTGATGTAGTAGAAGTAGTTCAGAGCTTGTTCAGTCCTTAAAGTCTTGTTCCACTGTTGTTTTAGGTCTGTCTGTTTGCGTCCCTCGGGCTCCAGAGGACTGAGAAGTGTACGTTGGCGAGTGTGTGTGTGTCTGTGGGTGCACTAGGCGGAGGGAGAAAGAGACAGAGAGGTGCAGAGCCACTATCTCTCTTTTCCTGTCTCCCTCCCCTTTCTGATGATAAACAGTGAGCACGTGGCTTCACCGGTGATGCAGAGCACTGATGATTACAGCAACATTACAGACAAAGGCAGGGAAATAGAAATAGGGGACCTTACCTAAAAATGGGCAAGAGGAGGATACGCCACAAGAAAGGATGGAAATAAAAGAAGTTCTTTTAGGTGAAAATGAGAAATGTGTGTACATCTTGTTCTTGGAAATAGGACACCACAGTTTTGGACTGGCAATCAACACATTTGAAATCCGTCATGCTTTCTAAAAGGATCTGAAGAAATGACTAAAACGTGTACTGAAATGTCAACAAAATATCCTCTTAAGAAGATCCAAATTTCAGCTCAGAAACACCCACACACAATCAACTCAACAGACTAACATCAGAAGCATCGACCATGTTTGGGTAACTGGGGCATGAAGCAATGAGGACACTGATGACAACATAATCCATGTCTCTCTTATAGATTACTGGCTGCCACATGCTTAACCTCATAACACTTCACTACCCATAATATGACATGTTTATCATTACAGGTATTTAAAAGACACTGGAACCCTGCTGTTTGCACAGTGCTCTAAACACGACTGTCTCTTGTAAACTGTGCTTCCCAGCTTTGATTTTTAATATAGCAGGTGTTTAGAGTTTTTGCAAACTGTGCCAATGCCTGTGAGATGCAAAAATAACAGCTGGGCGGGGCTTATTCTGACCCTCCTGCAGCACTTTCATATTCATTTTTCCTGGAAGAAACCAGGGCTGTTACTTTTCCCAAAAATCAAACTCAAACTGTTTTCCAACATATACCCAAATACTCAAAGATATTTACTTAATTTTTAAAATTCCTTTCCATTTGATAGTTTTTTCTATTTTATTAGGGTACCACAACAATTATCAAGCACATCAGCCTTGTGGTCTTCTGTGAATTTGAATGAAAATGCCATCCTGCCTACAAAATGCCACAAAAAATACAGGAAATAATTTTAAAAGCATTGAATTGAAAACCCTGCCATTAATGGCAAAAAACACAAAAATATAGACTTTCTGACTTATTTTCAATGTTATTTTGAGGAAAAAAGTTACACAACAGCTCCCTACATGTGTTTTAGGTGAATAAGCCATGTTTTTAAATAAAGGAAATGCAAATGATTTCATTTGAAGTCTTCTGTTTGACAAATGTGACATTATTTTTGAGGCTTCTTTTGGTATACTGCAATGCTTAAATAAACAGCCTGCCATGTACCTAAATAAAAAAGCTAGTTGTCACCTATTTACAGGTATTCCTAATTAAAACAAATTTTAAAGCAGAGATTGAAGGAGTCATATCATGAAAAACACATTTTTCCTTTGCAAAGCACAAAAACAGTGGTCAGCCCCAAGTCTAGCAGCCCTGAGAATATGCAATCCAGTTTGATCAACACCTGTGGGAGAGCTGAAAACCTGCAGTGATCCTCTGAGGTGAATCCTTGGGGTGAACCTGCAGTGTGTGGCCAAGCTGGAGTGAAGCTCCAACGAGCCAGGCAGGGAGTGAAGACAAACGAAGACACACGGACAACAAGAGATTTAAAAACAATAGGAACAAGACCATAAAATAATTTTAATGATCAAGCAGCTACTGGAATAAATAAGTCATGAGTTGTTGTAGGAAGAATTCCTCGACTTTTGCATAAACAGTGGGACTGTTAAACCTGTGAGAAAATCAAGAGGACTTTTCACTTTTTACCTGAGCGAGCAGTGATCATGTAGGGAAATGTTCACGCCTGGGCTGAGGCAGCAGGACCAACACAACCAGGTGGAGGACGGCAGCTGCGATGCACGTTGATAAGATATAAGATGACTGATTCAGAACACTGACACCACACACTGACTTCTTCAATGATTACCAGAAACTTCATCTGTGACATTGGATGGTGTTGACGATAGCGAGCTATCATGCCAGTGAGTTTCAAAGTAGGAATGAATGAGCTGGGGGAAGTATTGATGGAGTGTACTTATGCTGCTGATGTAAAAGAGTGCTCAGGCTTGTAAGCAAAGATTGCCGAGATCACACAGCACAGCATCACGATGCTGACTGTGGGGGAGCAAAGACACCATTTAAAAATGAGAGCAGCAGGATGGTTGGCCAGACAGGCTGTGGCAGAATCTGGTTGGCTCAGTGCTTGAGTGAGTGCGCTCCCCCTGTCAGCTAATGATTTCAATCACCTGTGCATGAAGGCAGGGTGAGGACATGAATAAGAGGTGACTGAAATGGGCACATGGGTGATTGCGGTTTGTCACAACTTCTCCTGACAGGCTATCTGTTGACAACAAAGACCATTAAAAGTCACACACTGAAGGTAAAAAGTTACATCAAACATTCAAAACTTTAACTCACCTCCCCATGACATGACTCTGAAACAGCAGTTATGGTATATCTTGGTCTTCCTTTGTCTGTCCAGACTGAATCTGTAGATGATTCGAGTTCAGTGCCATGGTAAGCTCTCTCTCTCTGCTTGTGGCCTGTAAACCCCTCCTACCCTTACCTGTAGGCATTGTTCAGGCATCCAATCACTGCAGAGCTCATTATCATTCAGCCTCCGTGCCCCTCAGATCTGAGCATTCTTTGGGAGGTGGAAAACTGGGCTGATTCCGATGTTTTGCTTCTTGAGTATAAGGTTTTTATGAATGTGTAATAGTTTTGATTTTAGTGTTTTTACAGTGGAAAAAAGCCCTGTTTTTTAAAATCCTATTCAAGCAATTGAAAACAACTGTAACCAAGTCAAATGTTGTTGAGTGTCTCTGATATTAGACATTTCTTGAAGCCTTTCGCCACAGCTGATGCAAAAGTTCAGTGACCGCTCGACCAGCTCTTTTCCACAGTTCAGGCAATACATGGCACTGATATGCTTCTTTCCTCCTTTTCTTTAGAGCAGGGGTTTCAAACTCAAATTACCTTGGGGCCACTGGAGGGAGAGTCTGGGCCGCATAAACTGTTCAGCAAAAAAAGGGTCCCAAGTATTTAAAAAAAAAAAAAACTGTACAAATGATCCAATCTTCTCAATCGTTATTATTAATTATTTCCCCGCCAGCATTTTTCAAAAAAAGTTGCCAGCTAGCGCCAGCATTTTGCTGAAATACTGTAGATTTTATCTGCCTACATTTTTTCTGGTTTGTTTACAACCCAGCACCCCCTCCCCCCCCCCCAATGTTTAGCAAGCTGTTTAAGCAAAGTTGTCTGAAATAAGAAAGAAAGAAATGCATCACATTTGCATGAGAGAGAACAGTTTCAGTCACAATAAGTCTTAGAACTAAAAAAAAAAATGTAGTAGGGCCTACATTTCTTGTTCAACATTATTTTCTCTGTAAAGTCCACACGCAACAGTTTCCAGCCTTGACAGCTCCTGTGTGTGATCAGGGAGGAAAAAATGAAATCACCATGTGACTCCTATCTTATACAGTACCTTCTAGTGTTACAACCATCCCTGGTCTCCCCTAAATTAATAAATCAATAGTGGGCCTATAGTAATTTGAATGACTAGTGTTTGATCCTTTTCTTCCATAAAAACATGAGGGAAACACTTTTGTCCTTGTAGTGATGGACAGAGTCAGACCTGTCCACACAGACCTGAAGGTGTGTGTGCGTTAGGAGCGCACCGCGGTGTCTGCTGGTTCCTTTATGAATCATGTTGAACACTGTTAGCTCTCCCGTCCGTCAGTGTCTGTTTTTATCACAGCCCTGTTTAACTTTTCATTAGTTCTGGGAGCTCAGAGGAGCGTAATATATGCGCTTTCTCCGTAGGTGTGTAATACGTGTGCCTGTCGTCCTCATCAGTGGGAGAGACTAACGGCCGGTTTGCGTCGTGTTATCAATGCATTTGTAAATATAAGTGTAGCTGTCCATTTCATAAACTTGTATTGATGTTATCCATTGATACATTTAATTTTATTTACATTAAAAATCCCAGGCTGGTGGGCTTCTCCTCACAGGCTGTCAACTCTCAGATGAGCCAAGGCCACAAAAAGGCTTTTACAGTAAATCCACAGGGATTTAAATAATACTCTGATAAATCATCCTCCAAACAAGGCAAAAAAGGGACCAAAATGTCACAAATTTGTACTTTAAATGAAAAGGATCGTCCATTTAGGTTGGGTTTTTGCACAGCGTCAGCGCTTTTTTCTCTCATTCATCTCAGCTCGGCTCTGTCGTCCCCTCAATGATGTGTCTTGTTTGTTTATAGTCACAGGAGAGCAGAACTTCTCCTCATAAGAGTGTCATTTTACCAGATTTCAATAAAAACACGGAATGACGGAAAAACTTGCCAATGGCAGGGAATTACTCCTGCATGAATGGCTTCTTTGGAACATGAATGCAGCCCCTAGAATTCTAAGCATTACCTTTCCACTGCTGTTACCTTTCTTGGCTTTTTTAGGGTCCTCGCCCAAAGGGAAAGGACCCCTGAAGCTAGAGGGGTCCTTTCCCTTTGGGCGAGGACCCTATTGTTCCTGTAGCGTTTCTTTCTTTTTTCTTTCTTCTCATTATTACGCCCACCAGCTCTTTAAACCTTAATTTCACCCCCGAAACATGCTCAAAAACTCACCAAAATTGGCACACACCTCAGATTCGGCGTAAAATTTGATAAAATCAAAAAATTAACCCCCAACATGCCAAAATGTGCTCTCTAGCGCCACCTAGGCACACTAAAACAACCTTCAAGGCCAGTAGGAATGTCGTAGAGAGATCAGACCAACAGCAAAACAATCATCTCATCAAGGCCCAAAAATCACGCACTGACACCATGACCTATCTCAAACAGGAAGTCAGCAATTTGGATTTCAATATAAGGGCTCACCCGATCATCCCCACTTCGCACAATGATTTGACACCCTAAACATGCTCACACCCATGCCAAAACTGACACACATGCCAGATGGGGTGCAAAATTTCAGAAAACTAAAATATTAACCCAAAACATGCCAAAATGTGCTGTCTTGCGCCACCTAGGTACAACACAGTGCACAAAAACGGTTATCACTGCAACTAGGAATGTCGTACAGAGATCAAACCAACATCAAAACGTTCTTCTCATCAAGACCCAAAAATCATGTGCTGACACCCCTGACCTCTCTCAAACAGGAAGTCGGCAATTTGCCTTTCAAAATAAAACATGTCTCAAAATATTGTCTCCAAACAAAATGTATCTCCTCCTAGGCTGTAAATTGTATCAGCTTGAAACCCGGACAGATGACAGAGTAGGCCATGCTGATCAAAAGTTCTGAAGGAATTTGTTGAATCTCAAACCGTTTCTGAATGACAAGCCCTCAAAGTTGGTCAACCTCATAGAAGCCCTCCCGGCTCCTCCCATTCAAATGAATGAAGAATGAAAATACAGCTCTGGACATCCTGTGGAAGATAAACCTCTACAGAAAAAAACAAAAAGTCCTACAGCTTTGAAAATTACACGGATGGATTCCTGACAAAATTTCCAGTTCACATATATAATTTGTAGGGAGATTTGGTCAAAATTGTGGCATTTCCTCATCAAATTGTGGTGAGGACATGTTTCTAGAGATTTGGTTGCTCTGCTGCTCAGCTGCTCAGTTTGAATCTGGATGAGGGCAGCAGATGATGTCATTCACTCACTGATTGACAGGTCAGAGCAGCTGGTCATGTGACTCACTGAAGGCGGGAAAATGGAGTGTGTCATACACACCCATTATAAAGACTGAGGCTCCTGATAGAGCTGCAGAAACACACATCAGTCTAACTTACAGCAGGTCAAAGGGTCAAAAAAGGATTAAACCCTCAAAGTGGAGGTCAAACGGGCACGAGGGACATGCATCAGAGCGAGGACCCGTCCAACGCTGCTTGCAGCTTTAATTTTGGTAAGCCTCTAAACTGCTGTCATGTGGTGTAGTCCTGATTGGTAAAATGGGCACTGCAAACAGAATGCTTTGTCGCTGCAGAGGGGTGAGTCCTGAAGCCCATATTTAAAACAAACCAAATTTAGGAAAGGCCATAGTCAGGGGATGAAATGCGGTGAAATCTGAAATTTGGCCATTACTTTAGCTCTTTTTATGCATCTGGGATCATTACAGGAGTGACCCATCTTCATACTATTCAGGGAGTTAGGTTTACATCAGTTTGTGCTCCAGTGACCTCTACCTGACCCTTCTGCAGGCCGTGTCACTCTGATCTGATCTAATGAGGGGAGTTGCTGTCAGAAGGGTACGTAGCCCTTCATTGCATCACAAAATACTTCTATACACAGGGGCTTTGTTGAGGAAAAGTGAAACGCTGTAAAGAATCTAACTGTCGCATATTGTCGAGTCAATATAGTTTTTTGCGTAATTTTTTTTTTTTTTCTTCCCCTTGTCTGCATTATCTTTCTGGCTGAGCACTGTGACTGATGACAGCATTGAAAAGACTAATGCATTTTTTTTCTTTGCAGTGAGAGATAAGTACATATGATTCACTGCTACCAGTGACCATCACCAGCCCTCCCTGTAGGCTACTTCATCAAATCAAACTTTATTTAACCCCGGAAGTGAGCTGAAGGGGAGGGCTGTGTTACACCACAGTGTGAAAGTAAGGGAAATAGTGACAGATAAGACGAGACAAGACAAACGGGGAGGAAGACAGACAGGTGATGCTGTTAATTTGAAATAGCAGTCCAAGTGCTGTGCTGATCTAAGTTCATGCGGGAAGTAAAGGCTGTAAGAAACCAGGGGCACCGGAGATGTGGGGTCTTGATAGTAGGGGGTGGGCCCACAGGGATGGGACAGGGAGGGAGCAAGCATCACAGGGCGTGAGAAAATGTGTGAGAATGCCCGACTCAGCATGTTCTGATGGAACAAATCACTTCTTCACGGTAAGTCTCGACAGGAGCTTGAGTATCTGTACAGGCATGCATGTGAGGTGATCACCGAATACCCAAACAGTTGCCCATACCCAGGGAGGCCACGGCTGAGGGCACCACCCGAGCCACACGGGCCCCCAAAGCTACCGGACCCAGGAACAGCCCCAGGACCCAAAGGGGCACCAACCCATCCCCACGAAGGCACCAAGGACACCGCCAGGGGGTCTGAGGCAGCGCCTGCATACGGCACCTGTCCACCCGGCCCCAAGCCACCCCCATCCCCCACGTCCAGCCACCCCCACCCCCCCACAGCAGGCCAGAGGCCCCCAGCCCCTCAGGAGCCAGATTCCCCGGGACCAGGCAACCCCCCCGGAGAAGGGGGCCCCCGGTCGATCTTATGTTGGTCCGGGTCCCAGTCGCAGCAAGGTTTTGGGTGGGGCGGAATGGGGCGGGATGTGCGGTGGTGAGGTCGAGCCAACGTCCCTCCCCCCAGGGCCAGGGCCAAGAGAAGCACTGGAAACTGATGCCCGAAGGACCAAGGAGGCCCCCGGACCACCCGCACAGAGCAGCAACCCACGGGCAGCAACCCACACTGAGGTCCCCAGCGAGCAACAGGCCCATGGATCCCGCACCACAGGCCACCGAGAGACATGAAACCCAGCAGGGCGCACCCGCCCCCAAGGAGCCGCCCAAGGCCCCCACCCGCAGGCACCAGAGCCCAGCTGCGCCCAAAAGCCACCGACACCGTCCCACTTGATAGAGAGGTGCTTCCCAGCACAGAGTCCCAGCCATAAGGGGCCGGACCCCACAAGCCGCACCAAGCTTAAACTAGTGGTCCACCCCTTGTTGCCCCCTGTTATTCTGTATCTTTGATCCCCGACAAAGATACATTATCCCTTCACCGTGCCTAAGTGCAGCTCTAAGTGTGATGTGGTGCATTAAAACTGGGGAAAAACAGGTCAGTGGGAGCCCTCCGACCCCCCCCTCTCTCTGCCTGCCCCAGACAAGTGGATGTCGTGGTGCAATAAAAACAGAGGGCAGGTAAGGCAGGTGAGAGGCGGGCAGAGAGGGGTCACAACCTAAACCAGATTGTGCTCCCCCTCCCCCAGCACCCCCTCCCCCAGCCCCCCACCCCCCCAAGTTTGTGTATGTAGTGCAGTTAAAATTGGAGGACGAGAGAGGCGGGGGGGGGAGCTATTCGATCCCCTACCACCCCCGACTCCAAGAACCCTAAATGTTGTGTGTGTGCCCAGGTGAGAATATATACAAGAGTGCAGTGTGTGACTAGTGAGGTGCAACTTTGTCCTGGCCCCAAACTGGTCAGGACAAAGTGGGGGTGTGGGAGCGGTGCCAAATGGCCCCCCGAACAACAAGCCCCAGGACCCGCAAGCGATGACCCAGACGGGCCCCAGCGGCCAGGCGCACCCACCAGGAACACACCTCCCAGTGGACCGCAGCACCAGAGCCACCGACCCAACACCCACTGAAGACCCAACCCAGGCGGACCACCCCCGGGACGCCGCTCCCCACGGGAAGACCGCAGGACCCCCCAGGGCCCCGGGCCAGTGAGTCCCCACGCCCACCCTAGGCCCCAACCCACCAGGGGAGGCAGGACTGATATAAGGCGACACCCACCACAAGGAAACCCAGCCCCATAGCTGTTCCAGAAACCGCCCCACCCAGGACCGGGTACCCACACCAGCCGGAGCCCCCACCTGGAGGCAAGCCTAGCCCCAGCAGCAGACCCCCAGGCAGCAGGAAGCCCCCAGCCCCCCGCAAGGGGGAGAGGGAGGCAGGCAAGGAGGAAGGAGGAGGGAAGGAGCCGCAGGGCAGACAGCAGGAAGGAAGAAGTGCGGGCGCGCCGTGGAGGAATCCCCCACCCCAAAACCCCGGGGCCGGCCAAGGTGCCACCACGGGAGGCAGCCAGCGCCACCCCCAGACCCCGCCAACCACGCATAGATCCAGCAGCTCTGGGGCGCAGGGGGCAAGCCACAGAAAACTCCAGCACCTCACGAGGAGGCCGCCAGGCCAGTGGGCCCTACAGGGCAGTGGGTCAAGTCTGGGTACCTAGATGAAAAGAAGCCCCCGACTACCATCACCAGAGTATACTCATAGTCTTGGGGTCCCAGGGAACTGTACTATTTTAAAGAGTAGAGGAGAGAGCTTGTGTATTGTGTGTGTGTGTGTGTGTGTGTGAGTGTGGGGGTGTGTGTGTGTGTGTGAAGGGTATTGGCTGGCAGAAAAGAAGAAATAAATAAGTAGATAAGCGAGATGAGATTTAAGTACTTGTGGTTTTAGGTGTGTAAAAAATCAATAAAAAGTGACCAATGAGCTTGATGCTCTGCAGTGTTGTTGAGAGTGGAGGCTCGACTTTCCAGGGAGATGTAGTCAGAAAGGAGATTTTTCCATTGGGTTAAATATAGGGAGTTCCTTGATCTCCAGTTTAGGAGGATCGTTTTCTTGGCGATGGCTAAGGCCACAAGAAGGAGTCTGTTTTTACTTGTATTAAAGTTATAAGTGAAGATATGTCACCAAGTAAGCAGAGTGAGGGAGATAATGGGATGTGGCTTTCCAGAAAGAGGGACAGGGACTCTGTGACTTTTTTCCAGAACTGTCTAACGGGTGTGCATTGCCAGGTGGCATGAATATAGGTGTCAGGACAGTTCTGTGTGCAATATGGACATATTTCTGACCTGAAACCCATTTTAGACAATTTTTGTGCAGTGTAGTGAGTTCTGTGAAGGATTTTATACTGTATGAGTTGAAGGTTTGCGTTTTTGGTCATAAAATAAATGTTTTTTAAGATTGTAGCCCAGAAATCAGCATCAGCAGCAATAGAGAGTTCTTCTTCCCATTTATTAGAGGGTAATGCTATGGATTTGTCAGTCTGTAGTATTATTATTTTATATATCTTGGAAAGAAGCTTTTTTGGAGAGAGGATGTTAATAAGCTCCTCAGCTGATGGAGGAAGAGATAAATTGATGATTCTAATATTAATCTTGGATTGGATAGATGTTTTAACTTGTAAATATTGTAGGAAGCTATTGTTCCCGATGCCAAACTCCTGGACCAGGTGGTGGAATGGGACCAGGCTGTTATTGTGAAAAATATGTTTAAGATGTGTGATGCCTTTTTCAGCCCACGCATTCAGGTTAAGTGGTTTTTTATTACTTAGAAAATCAGGGTTATGCCAGATTGGAGTTAAATTGGATGGTGCAAGGCTAGAGTTTGTGATTTTGTGGAATTTCCACCAGGCTGTCAGTGTTGAAGCTATTGTTCCTGCATTGAAACAAGGATGATGCTTGATGGTTTGACTGAGGAATGGGAGGTCTGAAATAGTTATGTTTTCACAGATAGTTTGTTCTATATCTAACCAGGTGATGTCTGATTGAGTTGGATGTGTCCATTTGTATATATACTGCAGTTGATTTGCCAGAGAGTAGTGTTGGATGTGTGGAGCATCTAAACCTCTTTGCAATTTTGTTTTTTGTAGAGTTGTAAGTTTGATCCTTGGTGTTTTGTTTTTCCAATAAAATTTAGTGAACATTGAATCTAAAGCTTTGAACCAGGTGAGAGTTGGATGAATTGGAATCATTGAGAAAAGGTCATTTATTTTTGGAAGTACTGTCATTTTAATGGTTGCTATTCTTCCTACAATGGATAGTGGTAAGTTCATCCAGCGCCGGAGGTCATTGTCTATTGTTTTAAGCAAAGGAGTGAAATTTAGTCCGATCAACTCTGACAGCCTGGAGGAAATATTAATGCCCAGGTATGTGATGTGCCCTGAACATAAAGGGATAGGTGATATATGACATGCTACATCCCATCTGGTGTTATGTAATGGAAGAACAGAGGATTTGTTCCAGTTTATTGAGTAATCTGAAATCTTGAAGAATGATTCAATGAGATTTACTGTTTCCTGCAGAGACGATTGAGGGTCTTGTAAAAACAGTAAAATGTCGTCAGCATACGAACTAATCTTATGTTGAATTTGGGATGTTTGAATTCCCTTGATGCGGATGTTTTGCCATATGGCTGCTGCTAAAGGCTCTATAAAGATGGTGAATAGCGACGGAGAGAGTGGGCATCCCTGCCTCGTCCCCCTGTGCAGTGTGAAACTTTGTGAGGTTAGTCCGTTAGTGGTGACAGTAGCTGAAGGAGCAGTGTACAGAATCTTTGGAAGTTCAATGTTGTTCTGAAAAGAGTCTATGTCTTCCTGTCTTGGTTCAATTGTAGATGAGTAAAGGTTGGTGTAAAATTTTTTAAATATATCATTTATTTCCTGTGGTGAATTGGTAGGCTTCCCTGATGAGTCTTTAATAGTTGTGATTGTTGTTCTCTCTTTATTTTGTTTAATCAGATTTGCTAAATATTTACCAGATTTATTGTTATGATGGAAGTCTTCTTGTCTGAGTCTCTGAATTAAAAACGGGGCTCTCTTATTTAGGATCTTGTTCAGTTGGAACTGATATTTTCTTAGTTCTTTCTGTGTTTCTTCTGTTGAGTTGCTTGCATTCAGCGTATCTAATAGTTTTATTTTTTGTTCTAGTTTCACTTCGTATTCCCTTTCCTTTTTTTTCTTATAGACAGAGAATGATATGATTTTACCTCGTAGAACTGCTTTACCTGTTTCCCACAGAGTGGTGGGTGATGTCTCCGGGGAGTCATTTATTTCAAGGAAGGAAGCCCACTCTCTCCTGAGATAGCTGTCAAATTCTGGGTCTTTAAGAAGAGATGAGTTAAAACATCATTTAGTCATGCGTTTGGGTTGGTTAAAAGGATTCCATCTGAGTGTTACTGGGGCATGATTACTAATGATTATGGGGTGAATTTTTGAATCAGAGATCTGTGATATACTTGAGTTGCTGGTCAGAAAGAGGTCAATGCGTGAGTAGGAGTGATGAACTGGTGAGTAGAATGAATATTCTCTGGCAGATGCGTGTTGTAGTCCCCAGCCATCGCCAAGACCGAGATCGCTCATGAACTGTTTTATGGTATTAGTAGATTGCCAGGAGCGGTTAGTTTTTACTCTATTAGATTTATCAAGTGTTGGGTTAATAGTTGTGTTGAAATCGCCTCCTATAATTACTGGGCCGTTGGAAACATTTGATAAGGAATGAAAGAAGTTATAAAAGAAGGAAGGATCATCATTGTTTGGGCCGTAGATATTGCCAATTGTTACCGGACTATTGTTAATTGATAAATTAATGATTATAAAACGTCCTTTAGGGTCTATAATGGTTGTGTTATGGACAAATGAGATTTTTTTATTCATCAAGATACAGACACCTCTTTGTTTAGAGTTATAAGGGGCTGAGAATCTGTGAGAGAACTGTGCTGATTTTAATTTGTCATGGTCTGAATCCGAGAGGTGTGTTTCCTGTAACAAGCAAATATCTGCTTTTAGATCATTTAAGTGATTAAATATTTTAGTTCTTTTTGTCTGGGAGCCAATACCTCTGATGTTCCAGGTTACAAATGTTATTGATGCCATGTTGAACGGGTTAATAATCGTAGGTGAGTGATATGAATAATAAAATGAATAATAAATATTCTATGTGAATGTGTGTGTGTGTGTGTTGACTGCTTTGACAGCGTTGTCTGATGTGCACAGCAGGACCTGTAATACAGGACAGAGCAGAGCAAACGAAAACACAAACAACAAAACAAACAGCAGGGGGGGACACAAATAACAAGACAAGCGACAGAGCAAAATGCCATAACAGTGCAGGGTGCTGAGACCAGTGCGCGAGGAAAAAAAAAAAAAAATATATATATATATATATATATATATATATATATATATATATATATATATATATATATATATACATATATATATATATATATATATATATATATATATATATATATATATATATATCGTCCAAGTTTGTTTCAATATATATATAAATGTAAATGTAAATGTAAATGTTCTTTATTTATACAGCCCTTTACAACAACCCTTTCGGTGAACCAAAGTGCTTTACAGTAGATAGTAAATAAAAAGGAATAAATAAAAACATTAAAAAGCAATAAAAACAATAAAAACAATAAAAGCAATAAAAACAATAAAAGCAATAAAATACAATAAAATAAAGTAAAATAAAGTAAAAGTGTCACCACGCTACTGGGTATTAAAAGCCAACCTAAATAAATACGTTTTCAGTCTAGATTTAAAGAGGCCCAGGTCAGAAATGAGACGTATTTCGATGGGGAGCTTGTTCCAGAGCCTGGGGGCAGCAACGGAAAAGGCTTGGTCACCCCAGTGTTTGTACTTTGACCTGGGCACTTCCAGCAAAAGTTGGTTAGATGACCTCAGAGTTCGACCAAGCTCCCGCACAGTTAAAAGCTCAGTTAAATACAAAGGGGCGAGGCCATTAAGAGCTTTAAAAACAAACATCAAAAGTTTAAAATCAGTCCTGTATTGGACGGGAAGCCAGTGAAGGGAATTAAGAACAGGAGTGATGTGCTGTCGTCTGTTGGTGCTGGTTAAAAGACGGGCAGCAGCGTTCTGCACAAGTTGGAGGCGACCAAGAGAAGCCTGGGAGACACCAACATAAAGAGCGTTGCAGTAGTCCAATCTTGAACTTATAAGTGCATGAATGGCTTTCTCAAGGTCGTAACGGCTTAAAAACGTTTTAACTTTGGCAAGGAGACGTAGCTGAAAAAAACTAGTCCTGACGACATTGTCTATTTGTTTGTCGAACCTCAGATGTGTGTCAAGAACAATCTACAATACAAGAAAACAAAGAACTTTGCATGGTGTGACTGTTGGGCTTCACTGGCAGATAGATTTGCAGATCATCTGCATAACAGTGAAAAGAAAGGTTGTGCCTCGCTATAGTTGAACCAAGAGGCAACATGTATAAGGAAAAGAGAATAGGGCCAAGAATAGAACCCTGTGGGACCCCACAGGAGAGAGGAGCACTTGTAGAGGACAAGTCACCGACCATAACAGAGAAGGTTCTTCTGGATAAGTAGGATGAAAACCACTTCAGAGCTGTGCCATGAACGCCAACATAATCGCCCAGGCGTGACAGGAGGACTGAATGGTCCACCATATAAAAGTGGCATATAAAAGACGGAGTGTGAGGGGAGTGTGAGTGAAAGAGAGACAAAGAGAGAGAAAAAGAGAAAGTGTCGGGGGGGGGGGGGGTGTTAGTCGAGTAACGTGGGGAGAGGTGTGTGTGTGAGTGGAGGGGAGTTCAGAAAAGCCAGGGGGTGATGTCCTTATCCCTAAACAACTGACCATCAATGTATAATTTGTCGACTGAAAGGACTGCTCTCTTACCTTCGCTGATTTTCTGTTTGCGGATGAAGAGCAGTACCTTCCGTCTGCGGGCGATTTCGGGTGGAAATACTGGTCGTTGAGCCCGTAGTCCGTTCCTCTCAACTGCTTTTTTGCGTAATTTTAACCTAAAAGTTGGTTAACTATGAGACTTTTGGTGGCACCATGTTCTGCTATTTACCAGCTATCAGCAGCCTCCGGATATTCCTTTATTGTCCCTCATATTTACCAGTGCCATGGGCCTCTGGCAACCTCGCTTCTAAAATCCCAAACTAACTCTTTAAGCTCTTTTAAGGGAAAAAAAAATCCCACCCACAGTCCTACAGTGTCACAGAAATGCTTTCGTCTTGGGTTTTCTACAGATGCCTGCATGCTTCCACAGGAGACTGATCCTATTGAATTTTGTGGTAATTTATTCCTGTCAGGATTGAAACTAGAACTGTATGTAGCAGACTTGGAGATGACACATGAGTGTGCCAATAACATTATTTTGAGAAAAAATGGTCTACTAATGGTTTCAGACCTTATATAAGGGAGTTTTGGGTGTATTTCAGGCTGTACTGTTTCAGAGCAAAGGGTCCAAAACTTCTGTCTTAGAACATTTATATATCACATTTACATATTTTGACACAAGCATCAACAAAAAGCTGCCTGTATTTTTTTTCCGGACTGCTTGCCACCTGCTGCAGATAATGAGGAGAGGCCTACAGTGTATTGGACTCTTTCCTTCCAGCCCTGGCAACATGGCATTGTATGAGCTGTTGCTTCTGTGCCAGAAGGGGTGGGGGGTGGGGGGTGAGGGGAGATAATACTCATTTGGAAAGCATAGCAGGGGTGTTGCTTCAGATACAGCTAATCCTCACACCTCATCACTGAGAAGTGTCTGGCTACTGCAATGCTCATATCCACCGCTCACTCTTAGTCTCTATCTCTGTTCCTCTTTCACTTTACTCTCTTTATATTCAGACCCTCTACTGCTGTCTTTTTCAACACCTTTAAGCTCTCCTTTCTTTATTCTTTTTATTCTCCTGAAACTATCCTCTCCCATCAGGAAATGAACACAAGAGCCTAAGAGGTGGGGCACTTTTCAGAGAGGAGGAGGTACAAAGGATTCTCTGGATAAGAGCCCGAGGGTAAACTGAGTAAACAG
The DNA here is from genome assembly GCA_037902135.1 of Cetoscarus ocellatus. Taxonomy (NCBI): domain Eukaryota; kingdom Metazoa; phylum Chordata; class Actinopteri; order Labriformes; family Labridae; genus Cetoscarus; species Cetoscarus ocellatus. The sequence continues at coordinate 546,889 of JBAMNC010000298.1, forward strand.
AGATGAAATCAACATGGAGGGACAAGAAAAGATTATGTGTCTGTTACATTAACAAACTTTTTTTCCCCTTTGAGATACACTGACTGCATTTTAAGTTACCTGTTTGATAGTGGTCACAGGGATTTTCATAACCTGTGGCTGTTAACCCAAATACTTTGTCAAATGACTGCTGTGTGATGCTGATCAACAGTGCCTAAATCCTGTAATGCTAAGATTTTATTTCTGAGCGAAAGCTATCATTACTCTTTTACCTTTTATATAAGAAAAATTTTAAAAAAAATTTGTTCTTGATCATTAAAGCTCTCCACACACAATGGACTGGTTGAATCAGCAGATTTGCATTGTGGTCGGCTGTGCTACAGAAACAAGAATATTAAAAAGGTTTACATCAGAAATAAGGAGTGTGAACAGTTTATTTAATCAAAACACTAATGTTCTATGTGAGTCAATACAGATGTGTGCTTTAGACCAAGACTCCTTGTACTTTCCTTTTTTTTTTTTTTTTTTTTTTTTACCATTCTAAAGGAATCAATCTTTTCAACCATTAAAGGCAAGTATGTTTGAACATATCCACTGTTTTTCATTTTAAAAAAAATTAACTAAAATAATTTCCAAAAAATACATTTTTGAGGAGTGTTTGAATATTATTATTTGTGTTATTATTATTATTATTATTGTTATTATTATTGTTGTTGTTGTTGTTATTATTTATCCCTGAAATAAGTCAGATGGGTCAATGATTGGCAAAACATGGATTGTGATACATTATTTTCTTTTTTTTTCTTTTTCTTTTACAGTTGAAAATAAAAACTCAAATTTGTGGTCCTTAAAACAAAAATGCCAGTTTCCTTAAAATCAGCTGTAAAAATATGATCTTAAATTTTTTCCAACTCTAAATGAATAAGTCTTTCGAAATTACTTCAGCCTAAAACAAACATATCAAATATAAATATTGTTTAACTCTTTAAAGGCCAGCATTATTGCACAATTTAACTGTGTTTTTATCAAGAAATTAATAAATAAATTATAAAAATAATGATTATTATCATTATTTTATAATATTTATAGTGATAAAGATAATTTTCATAAATCACATTTTAAGGAGTGATTGTGATAATTGACCTGAAATAGGTCAATGCAGTGTCAGATAAAAAATAGAAAAATCATTCACATGGTCCTAGAGACAAATAATATGCCAGCTTCCTGAAATCAGATGTAAAAATATTACATATTAAACAAATTCTGTACTTTACACAAGTCAGTCTTTTTAAACTACTGAAATATACATATAACAAATTGATTATATTGGTTATATTTTGGGGGTTTTAACATTTTAAGGCCATTATGTTCACACAACTCCATTGTTTAGAAACTGAGATAGTTTCCATAAAATACATCTCAAGGAAAAGATGATTTTTTTATCATTATTTTGCCTTTGAGGTGTTCCTCATGGTTCATTTCGTTGTCTCCCTGGATCTCTGTTTTTCTTGCCCTTGTTACGCTGAGTGTTTCCTCCTGTCAGTGTCTCACCTGTCTCTTGTCACTGAACTCTAAACATGTAGGAATGTATTAGTTTATATTAAGATACATGTTGGATAAAAAAAAATGTTATGTCAATGGTTTTTTAACAGGACATTTCTTGTCATTAGGAATAAATGTGTTGGTTTTTGTGTAGATTTACCATTTTGCGGTGCTTTAAGCAGAGTTTCAGGAGCAGGACCACACCTCAACCACACCTCTTCCCGTGTTCCTATAAATTTTAACCTTACGATTTTCTCCCTTTGCTTCGCTCACTCGATGCATAGCATGGTGCCGGGAAAGTCGCTAAACTTCTGGTGTAAATTCAAAAGCAAATCGCTATCATACTGGAACAACAACTCGTCAATTGGCATCACTCACCTCTTGAGTAGACTCTGTTCAAATTCCATCCCATGTCAACCAGCTTAGAGGCACTCATCTGCCAGGACTCAGCCAAAATGCACCACACCGCTTCAGAGCTGAAACCACGCCATCCACCATCCGAGCCGTCCAGACTGACTGAAGCTGTCGTCAAAAAGTGAGTCCAGCACATGTTTCCTCTGTGGTCATCATTCAGGCTGGTGCATCTCTCCCCATCAAATCTAATCCATCCGATCAATCCTCATATTGTTCATGATGTTCCCAAAGCCTCAAAACCGAGGATGATGAAGTCCCAATAGCTCATCGTAATATCAACAATCAAACTTACTTTCATTGCTCTCCTTCAGCACAATCCAGGCCTCCACACAAACTCATTGAACAAGAGCAGTTGACAACCAATGACAGCTTTACACAGTCTGCTTAATTTTCCTTAGTTGATTTATCGTTCAGTTCCCATTTAATCATATCACTCTCTACTTATCGTATCATATAACATCATCAGATCTTTTCATATCGTATCATTGAACCATATTGTATCACAGTGTTCAATGTAACATGGTGTCATATCTTACATCACATTACATCATATTGTCTCATATGAAATGGCATCACATCTTATCAAATCGTATCATATCATATCGTATTGTATCATTGACCACACAGTATTGCATTGTTCCTGTATAACACTAAATAATATCGAATCAAATCTTATCGCCCTACATTGTATCGTATTGCACATATCGTATTGGCTCATCAAATCATATCAAATTGATTTGCATCATTTATTCTTATAAAATGGCATGGTATCTTATTCAACCATACGTTACATTGTTTCATCGTATCACATGGTTCCATATCACACTAAATTATATCGAATCAAATCTTATCGCTCTACTTTTATTGTATCGTGGCTCATCAAATCATGTCAAATTGATTTGCAACAAATCCTTCTTTCTAAATGGCATCATCTCTTATCAGTCAACGTCTTACATTGTTTCATCGTATCACATAGTTCCGAAAAAAAATTAATTATATCGAATCAAATCTTATTGCTCTACATCATATCGTGTCATGGCCCATCAAATCATATTACATGATTTGCATCATATCTCTCTTTATAAATGGCATCATATCTTATCAATCTTACATCTTACATCATATCACACCATTCTGTTAAACGCTAAATTATATCGAATCAAATCATATTGCTCTACATCATATCGTATCGTTCCTCATCAAATCACGTCATATAGATTTAAATCATATCGTTCTTATAGTATCATATCTTCCATATGGTTTCATCGTATCATACAATATCCCATTGTTCTGTATATAATGCTGAATCATATCTTATATCCCATCATATTATATCACTCCACTTAATGTCATATCATAGCTCATCAAATTACATTGATTCATATCTTACGCCACTCTCCGTATAGTATAATATATATTTCATTTAACCATATCATATGTCATCCTCGTAATGCATCATATTGTTCAGTATAAATTGCATCTTACCAAATTATATCATGTCTTATATTCTTCATCATATCACACTGTATCACACTGATCTGTATAACTCATATCGAATGATCTCGTATCACTTCTCCCAAATTGTATCATATCTTCTCACATTGTTTTGCAGCATATCGCTCCATATCATAACGTATATCTTACCCAGTCACATCATACCTTGTCTATCGTATCAATGTATTTTACTGCATTATGTCATATCATTTTATCAAATCATATTGTATCATATACCACATATCATATATGTGTATATATATCATATACCATAGTATTTCATGTTTCGTCATGTCCAATAGTACCTTACTTACACATCTCACATCACGTCGTATGATACGATACGATATATCATATACCATATCGCATCGTAGCACACTGTAGCGTATATTTGTTAAAGTAAATCACATCACTTCACATAGTATTTGATCGTACCGCTTCATATGTTCCACTTTCGTATCATATCCTGGCACTGGGATGTCAGTGCCCATGCTGACTTCAATCAACAATCATTGAGGGCCACCCAGACGGGGCTCCTGGCACCGGGACGTCATCATAGGCCATCAAAGCTTCAGAAGCCACCATTGTTTTCAAACATGCAGTCACTTCCCGCTGTTGTCTGTAGCTCCCGACTCTTTCCCCTGATTGGGTCATTCAGCTTTTAACCAAGTGGAGTTGTAGAGGATTGGAGTTTGGCAAGATGGACCTGCATGATTTCAGACAATAACTCAGGAAGGTCCATCTGCTCTGCAAGGTTACCTGAATTACCTTGATGAAAAACTTAAAGGCACAAAATTGTCCCTAAGATCTTTAAGAATTAAACAATAAAGACTTTGAATGGCATTACAACTGAAGTAATTGCTTTAAGAAAATGAGAAATACACAGGGTGTGAGAAGGCAAGACCAGATGAATGGCTCCTCTTAGCATAATCATGTCCACAACTTGTTTCCCTACAAATACCAAATGTCAAAGGCCCTTGGAGCAGACAGAAGTCAGAGACAGTATTAGTGTCCAGTGCGTCAGCTCTGTGGACACTCGCCCCCAGTCTGCCCTTTGTCTCAGCTGAACCTTTGGCGAAGACTGCCCAGCAGGCAGGGGTAATGAAAGGCATGTAATAGCTAACACCATCCTCAGAGGAATGCAATTAGAGGGCTCTAAGTTTGTAGACCAGACAGGGTGCGTCTAGGGCATTTTGCAAGTTTCGTACACGGCGCAGTCTGGCACAGGGAGGCATACCCACGCCTCCGTCCTTCCCACAGGCGCAAGTAGCAGAGAGGGAGGAGAGGAGGCGTGAGTGGGTTTAACACAGCTGAGTGTAATCTTCACCAATTAAATGAATGCCTCTCCTCGCCTTTTAATGCGTCGCGGGTGAGGCACAGTGACAATTTCACCTCGGTGGCGAAGGTGGTCAGAGCCGCTGTCACTTTTGCAGCAACTGGGAGAGCACAGGGGCCACCGGGCCGCGCATCGGAGGCCACGATGCGTGTCACTGTGTGGACCACCTCTCGGGACAGATGTAATCTGTTCCTGTCCCATAATAGGAGTACAAAATTAAGAGATAATCACATTTAAACACAGCAGCAGGCTATATCTGTAGCATCCATTCATCATGCTTGTGATCCACCTGCATTCCTGGTCTGTCATCACCAAATAGCAGAACCTTTGGTGAAATATTCCCCCCAATATCTCCTCCTCATCCTCTTTGCAATAATGTACACCATCTTTTTAGATCACGTTAAGAACAAAGATTAAAACGGAGAAATACGGGCAATCACAGGTAAATCCTTAAGACACCGAGTGACTAACATTTATTCAGCGAGCGTCCCTCTCTTTTTTCTTTTCTTTTGAATTTCATGAGATGACAGAAGCCAGATAATCCGTATCGGATGATGTGGCTGTTTGTGGTTGGCTGAGAGATGTGAACTCGTTAGTTTGCGTCACTCTTCCAGCTGCCGTCAGGTTGAGTTTCCATTATGACAAACGTCTCTGATCTGACATCAGATGTGACGGGACAATTAATATAGATACAAATGTATGTGCTGGTTTAGATGGTTACATTAAATAGTGGTTGCTGTGATTGTTTATTGCATTGAAATGTTCCTGACACTCTGGATACTTGCCTGTGAGGTTTTGGTGGCGTGTGCGCACTGTGCTCCTGTCAGCCAAATTATCACTGCACAGGGTGCGCCTGGCCTGCGCCGAGAATAGACCAGGTTGGAGCTGGCGAGCTTTCAGCGCACCTTTCACGCGTTTTTTTGGCACGAAGTTGTCCCTGCGCCAAGCTGAATCTTTTGACGCCTCCCCTTGGTGTGCCGTCACAGCCAGCTCGGCACAGCCGGTCTACCAAATTGCCAAATTGGCTGTGCATGGCGGTGCGCCCGAAAAAATTACTACTGCGCGAGGTGCGCCAGGCTGCGCCACCCTGAGTTGCGCCAGGAAATTAGAGCCCAGAAAGTAGATATTGGATTCACCCAGAAGGAAGAAAAGAATTGAAGTTGACAAGAGGCCAATACTGTAGTTGCATCTCATTAAACATTTGCATTTTTAATGAGAGCTATTAGAGGTGAACAGTTTTATCTTCAACATTACTTTTATGTAACTTAATTATTGAAAAAATATAACAGAAATCAAGAAGAGCTGTGAAACTCTGGTCTCCTCCAACAAACTTGATAGACTTTTGGGGAGAAAAGAACAGGAAATTTACTTTATCAGCAGTAAATGCTAATGTCCCCCTGTGTGAGAGCAGATTTTACTAACTGCACTGAAGACTAAGAAATTCTTATGAGTGGATTAAGAACCAGAATCATTCATTAGGTATCACTCAGCCCAAGTAATTTGTAGATGGTATTTTATCTTCATAAAGAGCAAATAGAGTGCATTATATTACAGGATTTGACATATATGCTGATTTTTGTTTCATTAATATGTGACAGTTTAATTTCTTTATTCTTAAGTCCTCTAAGTCAGACTGTCATTGTCAAATATTTAATTACCATATGTAAAATATAATTTAAGTAATGGCCACTGATTAAGGTCTCTTTACCAGTGGGGCTTACTATAAAGCATTTATGTTGCAGTCATAGTCAGCAGCGGCTGTTAAGCACCGCTGCAGTGATGGTAGCATCACAGGATGGCATTGCCCACAATCTGGCTGCAGGATTTACCTACAACATGTAAATGGTATTGATTTGTTAAAGACTCAAGCCAAACTGTAATGATTTAATTTCTTCAGGCTGGGCAATGATAGAAGGCTCCATATCCAATCCATTCACTTTTGATCTCACAGAACAATAACTGTCAGCTGGAGACTGGCATTGATCTTGTTTTACCCATGCTTTTTGTTTTGTCACTCTCACTTTTCCTCTCATACTCTTTACTGATCACAGCTCTCTTCTGTTTCTTAACCTCAGGTAAGCAGCCGGAGGTCAGTGTGTGAACTTCTGCCCGAAAGCCTTCGCTGCCATAGTTAAACAGTGTTAAAAGCAGGTGACTGGGGTCATTATTTCTTTATTAAAGTTATTGTATACACTTTAACACAGAAACTGCTTCTTGGAGTGCTTTGCTTTGTTTATGACTCTGTTGTGTTGATATTCTTTGTCCATTGCTTGCCTTTGCATGTGTGTAAAAGCACTTTATTAATTCCTGATTTTAAAAGTGCTACATAAATACAGTTATTATTTGTACTTTTAGTAATACTGCTGTTAAATTTATCATTATCATTTAAATTTTTAAAGCAGAGATGTTACATGTTGTTATTTTAGGTTTGAGTCTCTGTAAAACCATTCAGCCTACATGCGAGTCAAAGAGATTTTACTGACTTTAATTTTATTATTTCTTGTTTTTGTTATAAAACACTTGAAATGACCTCAGTCATATATAGTTACAAAAACAAACTAGAAGTGTTCACAGAGCACAAACTTTCATTAATAAGGAGTTTTAGCTTTTTCTCCCTGCACTTGGGTCCTCTTTGTTAATTCCTTGTAAACCATAACAGGTAGGCCCTGCTGTTTGTGCAAAACCCCCTTGCACCATAGATTAAAGACCCAATGTGGAAGTAACTAAGCAGTGCTAAGTCCAAGAGGTAAGACAGTCTGCAGGACGTAGAAGGGAAGCTCTGTAATATCAGATCTGATATCAGGAAAACAAAGCCCAGTGGTAAGTACGGCATCCTTGAGTGTTGTGAAAGGCGCTTTTAAATAAAATGTATTATCATTATTATTAAGTGCCAAATCCTGCCACTCCTCGAGTGTCTGCTGAAGGTTCACTGTAGAAACACTTTAAAGACATAAAGACTCATCATGACAAGAGGCCAATTTTCACAGCAAAAACCAACCTTTTTATAGACCGGTTCAGAATATGGCTGTGGTCAGAACTGATAAAGTACTTGAGTGCTCTCACTGCAGCCCTGTTGGAATTTTCCTATGCACAGTTGGGGGACATGATCTTCATGAGCACCAGCCCGAGTGTTTTGAATTAGGACTTCATGCATTTGGCTATTTAGCAAAAGGTGGCACGATGAAGAAGAGTTGTGAAGATGGGACATTCTTTTGCTCAAGCGTCCCTCTGTTAGGAAAACCATGGATCAATTGTTACAGCCAGAGGGAATGTCAATACTGCCATCACTGGTGACCCAGATCTTGACTTTCTGTGCATCACACGATCCACATTTACACTGCAAGCAGCAATCATCATGATTAGGACTTTTCCATGAGTGGCTATGTAGTACCAGTATAAACACAAACAAAAATCAAGTTTTCCTGGATGGTGTTGGATCTTATCATGTTTTCTATCAGTGTCTGCGGCGTTTACAAGTTTGGGGTATTTGAATTGAAAGGCTGAATGTAAACTCCACTCTTCTTTGCTATTTCAAGTCCTTCAAAATAAAATATCTTACATATCACTCTAAAATGTTTAAATACTGGACAGAGAAAGACATTAGCTGCATGTTTATGTCTAGGGGTAAAACACTTGAATTTTGTTTGCCCAGTCCTGATGGGGAGCACTCAGTTCACGCAGCAACCAGACAGGCAGGGGTGTGCAAAAGATACCATTTAATAAAAACAAGACAGCTGGATAAAACAGTGTTAAGAGAATGGCCTGGATAAAAAGTCCTTTAAAACAACTGTCCCGTCTTCTTTGCTGGGGTCCAGGTGAGGCTGAGTCCAGAGGGTTGCGGGTGGCAGAGCCTAGGTATATGAAAGAAAGAGTCGCGTTTAGGATTGATCTTAGGCTCCTCTTGTGGCTACACTCCTGTATGCATAAACTACAAAAATGGCTATGAGTCCTTGAGCTCTGGGCCAACAATAAATAAGGTTACAATAAGAACACCACACTACAAAAATAAGACTCTGTTTAAAAACACTCGAGGCCCAGGCTTGTAGCTCTGCCAAAAATAAAAACAAGTCTATGACTCGTCCTCTGTGCGTAGCTCTTAAAACCAGGAGAGATAAGGAGAGGTACTTAGCTGGCAGGAGAGGCGAAGCGTACTTCCACCTCTCCAAGTGTCTCACAGGGCCTCCTCTCCTTGTCGCTCTCTCTCCTCGTCGCTCCCTGTCCGCGTCACTCTCCCAGGGCCGAGGCACCGTCTCCTCGGGTCGCCAAGTCCCGCTGTCTCATCGGTCGGCGTTCCCCTCGCTCCCGCGCCTCTCGGCTCCCGTCAACCCGGCTGCGTGCTGTCGTCCGCGTCCTGTCACCGCTGGCCGCTGCTCACACCGCTGTGTGGTCCTCACAAGCTACAGACCGCTTCCCCCAGCGTCTCGCTCTGGCCCGCTCTGCACGCTGTGCTCTCACCTCGGGCGTCTTCACACCAGCGCTCCTCTGCACACCTGCGCGCACTCACACTCTCTTCCCGGAAGGAAAGCCCACACCCCTTATACATGTGCTGGCGCGCGCTCTCCCAGCGCCACCAGGTGATTTAAATCAGGCATTAAACAGCGCACACAGGAGAGGGGACAGAGTCACTCATGCAGTGAGCAATCAATCACACACACACACACCCCACACCCTGTGACACTCCCCCCTAACCAATGTGTTCTAGTCCCCTGAACACTCAACCTTCCATCACTTTACAGTTTCACGATACCTCAAGGGGTGTTTCCCCCTGGTGGTTCTCTGAGACCGCCTGAGGTCAGGTGGAGGGGCTTGCCCGTAGTCTCCCCCACTCTGCACTGGCAACAACAGTCCCCAGCTTGGAAACAGGGTTTCTTGTGTCTCGCCACCTTCAGTTTCTGCTGTTTGTTGAGGTGGGTACTGCAGGCAAGGTCTGAGAAGATTGCGATGTATAGTGCGTTCAGGGCCATCCTTCCCTTCGGGCCTGATTTTGTAAACTGGGCTGTCCGAGTGTAGTCGGCTGGTGATGACATAAGGTCGTTCCTCCCACCGGTCACTGAGTTTCCCCCTCCTCCTTCTTTGGTCCATGACCAAAACACGTTCTCCAGGGAGAAGGGGGGCTTCTCTTGCAGTTCTATCATACAGTCTCTTGTTCTTTTCAGCTGCTTTCTGTAGACTAGCAGAAGCTTTGTTGTATGCATAGCATAATTGTTCTTGGTGTCTACTCACCCAGTCAGCTGTGGTGCTTGGCACAGCAGACTCTGCAGCTCCAGTCAGCATGTCTGTAGGGAGTCTCAGGTGTCGACCAAACATGAGAAAAGCTGGTGGATATCCTGTGGATCCATGAATGGTATTGTTATACGCTTGGATTAGCCCAGGTAAGTAATCCACCCACCTATTTTGCCTCTCCACCTCCAGGGTACCAAGAAGGTTCAAGACGGTCTGGTTCATCCTCTCACACGCCCCATTCCCCATTGCATGATAGGGAGTTGTGCGGCTTTTTCGACACCCATACATCTGACATAGTTCCTTTATGAGTATAGACTCAAAGTTGGGGCCTTGGTCTGAGTGGAACACTTCAGGGCAGCCAAATGGCCGAATCACATGGGACCACAAGGCACGAGCAGTTGTGAGAGCCGTTTGGTCAGCTGTGGGGACTGCCCAAGCAAACTTGGAGAATAAGTCTGTCATAACCAATATATTCTGATACCTATCTGTGGGCCTACCAAGTGTTAGGAAGTCAATAGCGACAGTGTGCATTGGTGCCCTGGGTATGATGGGCACTAGAGGTGCTTTACCTTGTGGTTTAGACTTGTGGAGGGTGCAGCGTGGACAAGCCTGTATCCAGCTGTTTACAGTCTCCTCCATCTGTGGCCAATAAACGCGCCTCCTCAAAAGGGACAGTGACCTCTCCAATCCTGGATGCCCAGCCTGTTGGTGGTAGGCCTGCCATAGTGCCTTGGCCTGTGTGGCTGGAGCAACAATCTGACAAAAAGTCTCAAGGGTTTGTGAATCCTGCACATCTCTACACACAACACCATCACACAGCTTTAACTTACGCCAGTGGCTCAACAATCTTTTAGCTGGGAGGGCCAGAGTCTGTCTTTCTGCTCTGTCTGGTAGCCTACCTTGTTCAAGATACTCTTTTACTTTACAAAGAGTGGGGTCCTCGGCCTGCACACTCCTCCAACGTCCGGGGTCCCAACCCCAACTGTCAGGTAAACCTGATGGAGGGGGTGAGGTTTCAACTATCCTCACCCCCTGTCCTTGCTCCAACTTCCTCTCTGTTGGTGCAGGATTTGTGACAGCAGCAGGTAGTCTAGAGAGAACATCAGCGTTAGTGTTGTCTTTTCCAGGGCGGTATTTGATGGTGTAATCAAAGTTGGCTAGCTGTGCAGCCCACCTCTGTTCTACAGCACCCAGCTTGGCAGTATGTAAATGAACCAGGGGGTTATTATCGGTCACCACAGTAATTTTTGCTCCCCACAAATAGTCCTTAAACTTTTCCACAACAGCCCATTTCATAGCAAGAAATTCCAACTTAAACGAGCTGTAGTTGGCGTCGTTGCGTTCAGGAGGATGAAGGCTCCTGCTGGCATATGCAATGACCCGCTCAAGGCCATTTTGTTCCTGTGCCAAAACAGCCCCAAGCCCACAATTGCTTGCATCTGTGTAAACTACAAAAGGCTGTGTATAGTCTGCATGAGCCAAAATTGGGGCCTGGAGAAGCTCTTGCTTTAGCTGCTGAAAGGCTGTTTTGCACTGCTCAGTCCAATGAACTGGGGGTGAGCGCCGGCCTCTGCTGCGGCCAGTGCCCGCTAAAAGTTCATTCAGTGGCTTGGCAATTTTTGAAAAGTCTTTTATGAAGCGCCTGTAGTATCCCACAAAACCAAGAAATGCACGAACTTGCCTTACGGTAGTGGGCGGCTGCCAATCTGCAACAGCTGCCACTTTCTCTGGGTCAGGTGAGACTCCCTGGCTGCCAACCACATGGCCCAGGAACTTCACCTGCTTTTGGAAGAGCTTGCACTTGTCTGGGCGGAGCTTGAGGCCATAGTTTCCCAGGGCTTGGAACACAGCTTCCAGATGTTTGAGATGGTCTAAGAAGTTCCTGGAAAACACAATCACATCGTCCAGATACACCAAAGCAGATTCTGTGAGTTGGTCCCCCAAACATCTTTGCATTAACCTCTGGCAAGTGGCAGGTGCATTACAGAGGCCGAAAGGCATTCTCTCGAACTGAAACAATCCAAATGGTGTAGTGAATGCAGTCTTTTCCTTGTCACTTTCCTCAACCTCTACCTGCCAGTAGCCACTAGCTAGGTCTAGTGTGGAGTACCACTCAGCTTTGGTGAGGCTTGTTAATGAGTCCTCGATTCGGGGCAAGGGAAAAGCATCTTTGTGTGTGATGCTATTCAGCTTGCGGTAATCTACACAAAACCTCCAAGCCCCACATTTCTTTTGCACCAACACAATAGGAGCTGCCCAGGGACTACAGCTTTCTTTAATGACACCTCCTTCTAGCATGTCTTTTAACAGACTGCGTATTTCCTTGTAGAGTGTAGGAGGCACTGGTCTAAACCTCTCTCTCATGGGCTCAGCATTACCTGTTGGGATGCGGTGTCTTACAGCATCGGTGTGCCCATAGTCCTCTTCGTGAGAGGCGAAGACGTGCTGCCATTTGTGGAGTAGCTGATCCAGCTGTTGCTGTTCTCCTTGACTCAAGTTGTCTCCTTTGATGAGCGGACCACTGTACCCACTACCTGCCTCTGGTAGCTGCTGGCCCACATCCACAAGGCTAACCTCCACCACACCTGGACTGACCTCCACCATGGAGAGTTCCTTGCCATCTCTCACACTCTCAGGATTGACTGCAGAGATGGTGGCCAGCCTCTGGAACCTGTTGAGATGAACAGGGTAGGGGTGCACATTTCTGACCCTTAAAGGAATTCGACCCCTCTGCACTGTAACTAGGGCTCTAGCTACCTCCACTACCCCTCCTTCCCCCAGAGGTTCCACTAAGCCATAACAAGAATGCCCTGACAGTTTTGGGGGAACGTTGGCCCATACAATGGACTCACTTTGAGCAGGAACTGTTACTGGGTAACGGCTAGCCAATCTAGCAGAAGCCTGCCAGTTGTCTCTGTTGGAGGCTGCCCAAATTCGCTGACAGTCCACAAATGCATCATTCCATTCCTTAGAAAACTGGGATGGCCTATTTAAGGTTTGATTGTTTTGGTTAAAAAGTTCTTTCCAACAGTCTGCTATTACATTCATTCCCAGGATAGCTTTGTTGGCCCCGATGCAGTCGTCCTTGACTATAACAATGCCACGTGCTGGAACCTGGACCCCACAGACCTGGAAATCTGCAACCATGTAGCCTACATAAGTGATGTTAAGACCATTAGCAGCTCTCAATGTTAGCCACGGTAAATGTTCATTGCCCTGAAGCTGTTTATGTTCAAAGAACTCCCTACAGACACTCTCACTAAACAAAGTCACCTGGGAACCAGTATCCACTAAGCACGTGACTTTAATGTTGTCTAATGACAGTCTCCAGTCATTCTTACAAAAGAATTACTGTTCTTTGGGTCGCTTTGGGCGGTTCCAGACACTTGACCCGCAGTGGCAGGGACACTTAAAAATCCTGGTTAGTGGTTGTGGCGGGACAATAACGACTAATATGGCCTATTTTGTCACAAGTGTTGCACACAGGGTGGCCTTGGGGGTCCCATTTGTATTTAGCAGTATTGCGTGGGGCTCTAGGTTTCTGCATCTGGTTGTCAGGTGCTCTAAAGCTAGCATGGGGAGCTGGGACAGTCTGTGTCTTGTTAAGTTCTCTCAGTTCATCTAGAAAAGCCTTACTCATAGCAGTCATTTGTTCTTTCACCTCACTCAAAATTTCAGAGCGCAGTTCTTGCTTCCAGTCCATGACAGGCTTGGAACCACCAAAGGCTGGCCTACTCACCGCCAGGCAGCCAGAGGGCATCCATTGTTCCTCCTGTTCTTCTTCTAGGGCCATGGCCTCCATTTTGATCTCATCGAAGGTTACCCGAGGGGTTTTTCTCACCTGCCGTCGTAACTCCTGACGGATGGGGCCCTCCCTCAGGCCCATGATGAACTGGTCTCTCAGAAGAACATCTCCTTGCTCCAAACCCGTGGCATCTTTTTGTCTCAACCTGGAAAACAGCTCATGTAGACGTAAGGAAAAGGACCTAAGTGACTGATTAGGTCCTTGTCTGCAGTTGAAAAACTGAGCTCTTAAGGTGGAGGCCTGTGTGTTATCACCATACAGTTCAAACAATACATCAAAAATTTTGTTTGGGTGATTTCTATCTGCCCTTTCTAGAGTCAAGATTTCTCGTTTGGCCTCTCCCTCTAATAAACTTAAAACAGAGTCTGCTTTCTGAGAGTCTCTTAATGGCTGAAAAGTCAGCATTGTCTCCATCTGACATTTCCATTCTGCAAACTTAACATCAGATCCAGTTCCATTAAATTTTGGCATGAATGGCCCTCCCATAAAAAAAAGGCATCATCATATGTTGCCTGGTGGCTTGTGATTTGTTGTCTGACATGCTGAATGAACAGTTGCTCAACCCAACAGACAATCCTGCCGACAACGCCAAATTTGTCACGGGGTAAAACACTTGAATTTTGTTTGCCCAGTCCTGATGGGGAGCACTCAGTTCACGCAGCAACCAGACAGGCAGGGGTGTGCAAAAGATACCATTTAATAAAAACAAGACAGCTGGATAAAACAGTGTTAAGAGAATGGCCTGGATAAAAAGTCCTTTAAAACAACTGTCCCGTCTTCTTTGCTGGGGTCCAGGTGAGGCTGAGTCCAGAGGGTTGCGGGTGGCAGAGCCTAGGTATATGAAAGAAAGAGTCGCGTTTAGGATTGATCTTAGGCTCCTCTTGTGGCTACACTCCTGTATGCATAAACTACAAAAATGGCTATGAGTCCTTGAGCTCTGGGCCAACAATAAATAAGGTTACAATAAAAACACCACACTACAAAAATAAGACTCTGTTTAAAAACACTCGAGGCCCAGGCTTGTAGCTCTGCCAAAAATAAAAACAAGTCTATGACTCGTCCTCTGTGCGTAGCTCTTAAAACCAGGAGAGATAAGGAGAGGTACTTAGCTGGCAGGAGAGGCGAAGCGTACTTCCACCTCTCCACATGTCTCACAGGGCCTCCTCTCCTTGTCGCTCTCTCTCCTCGTCGCTCCCTGTCCGCGTCACTCTCCCAGGGCCGAGGCACCGTCTCCTTGGGTCGCCAAGTCCCGCGCCTCTCGGCTCCCGTCACCCCGGCTGCGTGCTGTCGTCCGCGTCCTGTCACCGCCGGCCGCTGCTCACACCGCTGTGTGGTCCTCACCAGCTACAGACCGCTTCCCCCAGCGTCTTGCTCTGGCCCGCTCTGCACGCTGTGCTCTCACCTCGGGCGTCTTCACACCAGCGCTCCTCTGCACACCTGCGCGCACTCACACTTATACATGTGCTCTTCCCGGAAGGAAAGCCCACACCCCTTATACATGTGCTGGCGCGCGCTCTCTCAGCGCCACCAGGTGATTTAAATCAGGCATTAATCAGCGCACACAGGAGAGGGGACAGAGTCACTCATGCAGTGAGCAATCAATCACAAACACACACACCCCACACCCTGTGACACTCACTAAGGTCTTTGGAAGTCGATCCATGCTGGCAGCCACACTGAAAATGCTTTCTCAAACTATCACAAGGCCAGTCTAGAAAAAAGACAGAGATGTGGGTGAGGTGGGTCTTAAGTCTCCTGACAAACAGCTGGGTCGCAGTCATATAAACCATGACCCCGATTATACATAAATTGTATCCCCCTTAAAACCAAGCAGAAAAGTTATTTAGGAAGTCATCCCCCTGTACAGTGTGTGCCCATAAAGGTATGAAACAGTATCATATTAGTTTTAAGCATTGATTAAGTACTGAAAATTCTGACAACTCTTTAAAAATATATTAAATATATATTATATTAAATTCTTTAATAGTACCAAGAGTAAATGTGATATGTCATTTTCCACTCTGGCACCTCTGTATAAAATTCTGTGTACACACAATAACAACAATACCTTTAGAGAACCATGAGGACACGTTTTCTAGCTTCAGCTGCAACACCAGCAGGTGGTGGTGATGGTTTGTGAGGAGCAGCATGGCTTTGGTGCTCTGAGACAGTGAGTGTGTGAAGTACTGAGGTTTGCAAAATCTGGCTGAGCTTTGTCCTTGTGTACAATGGCTGCATAAATTAAAACAACTCATAGGGACTTACTTTTTTTCAGAATAAGATTTAATTCATATGTTTTTTCAGTTTAGGTTTGTTAGGGCTGTTCAGGTTTTCATTTACTTTTATAACATGTTATCAGAATTGTCACCCACTTTAAGTAAATTAGTTAAGTGGAAACAGTTTCATTTAACTTTCTCTGCAGATTTTATGCAGTGACAATGTGAACTTTTCATAAAAAGCATGAATAAAAAGTAACACAGAGTTACTTGTTAAAGGGGATTTTGAAGAATTCCTGGGACAGAATTCTATTAATTTGTGCTTACTTTAAATTCTGGATACAGTATTCTCTTCATTTGAGACATAAAGTATTAAATGTGGTAACATAACAAAAGTAATAACATTATTCATTTGGATAGTCATGCAAGTAACTGACCATGCATCATGCATTAAAACATATAGCAGGTTATTTGATATGATTATTTGTATATGCACATAGAGGTCTCACTGAGGGATAGAGAGAATGGTGGAGAGGTTGGATACATTGATCTAAAGCTAAATAAAGAGTATCCATCTGCCTCAATTCAGTGTGACACAAAGATAAGAATGTCCAACATAGGAAGTGCAAAGTCTTCCTGTAATTGGTTTAAAACTGCATTTTATTAGAAATTGTTTGAATAAGCAGCAACTGTTCATGAAGTAAAAGAAGATAACTAAAATGACCAATGATGTGAAAGAGGCTTACTCTGGAGCTGAGCCTAAAACAAACTTGCACAGGCTGAGAGGTCTGAATGTCACCCCTGAATAACAAGCAGTGCTTGTGCAGGGACAGCAGGATAATGATATCAGCAACTAAAGGCCAACTGACTCTCAAAGACACACACACACGGGAGGTGTTGACACAATACCAGACACATCCAACGAAATCATGAGCAATTTTGTAGCCTTCATAGGGGTCTTGAAGCACCCCTGAATTTATGCTCAACACCCTTTGCAAATATTTGATTTTGATACTCTTATTTGTAGCAGCAAGTCTGGCAGTCAAACCTTTACTGATATTCAGGTGCTGGTATTACAGAATAGATTAAGCTTGAAAATAATGCATACATTACTATAATAACATAACCTACACAAATTAACACTTAAAAAAAGGCATATCTCTTTCATTAGCCTAAAAAATAATAAAATTCATACTTCATCATGTTATTGTTGTTTATTGAAAAAATAACATGTTGGAAAATGTGTATATTTTGAAGTTCAGATAAATGGGTTGTTAAACAAGATGGAACTACAGCGTGAACTGCATGTCAGGATCTCTTTCAGGTCTGAGCACCCCTAAATGTTCCTAAATGTCTGAGTGGAAACATTTTTTCTGCAGACTGTCTTTTGATCAGTGTTGTACTGAAGGCATAACTGCCAGACACTAGGCAGTAATGTTTTTTCTGTTGTGATAGTTTTCTTGTTTTTTTATTCTGCATGTGACAAGTCATTGACCCCCCCACCCCCCCACACACACCCCCACACACATGCACGCACACACACACACACAGATTCCCATTCAACAGAATGTGTCAGTGTTTGTCATGCAGCAGTGACTCAAGCTGGGGAACATTAATCAAAACAACAAAAGCCTCTGAACAAGTTAGTCACAAAAACAAAAATGAACAAGAAGTAGAGATCTTAGCAGGCGTCTAACAACAGTACATATTATTAATAATACCACTAAATTTAAATTTGACTTTAAAAAAAGCTATTATCCAAGCGTCTGACTGACGTATGGCTTTGCTGTAATATGCTGAAATGGATCCAGCCAATGAGGAGGTCAGCAAAGACGCCTGTTCCTTGAGGGTGGCTGAAGCTCATAGCTGAGCTGACTGTCAGACCAGTGTAGTGTAGATGTTTGTCCGGAGGAAGATTCTTCTCTTTGCCTTGTACACTAAGACCAAAAGTAAGACTGTGACAGCATTTCCAATACAGCCACTTCTTAATGGGCCTCAAAAGTCTGCTTAAGTTTTCAAATGAAAGTCATTACATCCATGTTTAAACAGACAAGTACATGGGTGTACCACTAGCCATTCAGCACAAAATGAATCAGTAAACACTGTAAATAACTCAACATGATCACTCATAGGAGTCTGTTCTAGAGCCTGTCAATGAAAAAAGTGATATGATCTGAAAAAAATGATATTGCAAACCTTCAACAAAAAAATGTAAAGACCATATAGGTATAAGTGTCAAGTCTTTTATTTTATTTAATTTGAGTCAAACAGAACATCAGAGAATAATTTCATGTAGAGAATTTGTCTTACACAATAACAATGTACATGATTAAAGTTTAATGATTACAATAAACCTTTGCTGATTCATACACTTTACAAACTCTTTCAGAAAAGACCTGACCGGATCAAGGATGTGAGCAGCAGAAGCTTGGATGTATAATTAATTGGAGTTTCCTGTGCCACCTCAGCTTTTATCTGATGCTTTTTGAATTTCTTGACTGACTTTCCACAGGCAGTATGTGAAATGCAAAGAGGGTTCCTGGCTGCAGGGCTTTTCTATGTTCTGGGTGAATGGAGCCTTGAAGTTGTGGGTGGGTAGTTGACATGCTGTGCTGAGGTACTGCAGCATCCCTGCAGAATTACAAGAACGTTTTTGTCACACTAACACACCTTCTCTTAACAGCCAACAGTATATTTACATGGTGTTGCTGGGTATCTCACTAACAGGTACATTAATGCTTGTATTTTTTCCACTCAGGTAAACCATGTCTAGTGCCCTGCTGCTGATACCATTTAAGACAAATTTTCAGATAACAGTCTGTCAGACACCTCAGTACACACCTCCTGCTTAAACAGGTCTGCATGGTAAAAAGGTTTTGAATTTAAAAAGGTTGCTAATAATTTGCTTGATTTTAATTGGATCCATCACATTTCACTTATTTCAAGAAATAAAGGATTAAACCAACTAACGTTTTAATCCATGGTAAGGTGACGTGATATTTTTTGAACCAGCAGAGTTTCTTACCCAGACAAACAAAAAATAAACCAGCAAATATACAACAAAAACATAAACCTTATAGAGTACTTTTTGCCAAAGCATGTGTCTTATATTTTGATTGACTCAAAGAGGTTGCTTTTTCATTTTTTCCCACGCAAGTTATCTGAATTTAAGTACAATAGGTAAACATGCATAGAAGTTAGATCATGGATGCCAGTGGGTTAAGTATGCCCTAATGTTAACCTGTCCATCTAAAACTCAAACTAGTCAAGTGCTCCATTGCTCTACTGGACTGAGAGCTGATTCATGCAGAGACCATTTGACTACAGTGAACTGACTGACATGACGCGTCCCATGGCCTGTCATGCTGCTGGAAGTAGCCTTCAAAAGACGGTCACACAATGTGGTCATAAAGGGAAGGACATGCTCAGCAGCAATACTATGGTGGGCTGTGGCAGTTCAAACTGCCTTGTTGGCACTCAGGGGCCACAAGGGTGCCAAGAAAATATCCCCCACACCATTACACCATATTTACCCGCCTGAGTCATCGATAAAATAAAACAAGGGTGTTCAATGCTTTCACCAAATTCTGTTCTCCCAAATGTTGCAGCAGAAATCAAGACTCATCATACTAGGCAACCATATTCCAGTTTTCTATTATTCAGTTTCTGTTGGTCAACTATGTTCTTTTTTTAACAATATTAGCTTTTGACACCAAGGACTGAGGTTACCAGTACAGACAAATAAATGCAGGAAACCATGAACTCTCTAGAAGAACATCAAACATATCCTTAATAACACAGTGTGGATCGACTCTCATTTAAAATTCTACAGACAATATTTTACCAGCATTTGGACCCTGGCAGGTGATTATTTTGGATTCTGCTCACTGTGCAAACTGCTAGCATTTAGAAGTCAACTAAATACACATACTGGGGCTCTGCTTTTAGTATTAAATCTAATGGCTAGCAGCATAAAACAAAGTCCTATACTTTTTTGTTAAATTCAGTAGAAAGACAAAAAAACAAGAAATTGAAAATGTTGGCAGCAGTCGAATAAGGAAACTTTACTTGATGAAAGCAGTGACACCACCAATTACAAACACCACAAATACATTTAATTGATTGATCTGCTCATAGTTCCCGCACAAATGTGTTTAAAAAAGGGACAAACAATTGTGAAAAAGTTACATATACTGGCTTGATGATCCACACATCTTGATAAGTTGTCTGTGTGACAATCCTGTTGGTCAGAAACATTTGAGATTTATCCCTCAGATGAAGAATTTAGTGTTGTACCTTAGGAAAAGAGGAAAATAATGGAGCTAAATTAAGCAACAGTTCAAATTGCTGTCACCTTGGCCTGTTTAAAGAGTTATTGAGAGACAGTAATTTATTCAGAAATTTCATTTACTGGATTCAGTTATCCTCACTGATTAAAAATTTCAATGTGCTTTAAAAATTAAAACTATCATATCATCTTTTTTTATCTTGCTCACTGCAATACCAGATTCTTTTCAAACACGTAGCATCATAAGATTATTTATTCAGATAAAGTCAGTTTATCATGAAAGGACAAATGACTAAGATCACAATGTCAAACTACTCAGATCTTAATGTACTTGACACACACAGGGCAATCCACCAGATATCATGGCCCCCAGAAGTTTTGCTTGTGGAGATGAAAATGTCAGAAGTCAGTCAGTTTCTTGTGTGCTTTGAGCTGCTGACCAAAGTGTGACCAGTGTTTTCAGATTGAAGTTCAGGCCCCGGTCAGGGCTGCACATCGGTCATCTTCCTCTTTCTGTAGTTGAGAACTAGACTGGAGGCAGTGAGTTGGGAGGCTTGGCCCTTCTCCCAGCTCTGGAAGCTGTTCAGGCCACTCTGCCCCGACTTAAACAGCGTCTTCTCCAGACAGTCTAGATGCTCAACCAGCAATGATGTGTCCTTGTTGTAGGCGTTCTGGGAGGAATCCATGATCCGTCTGAACCGACCTATGAATGTCTGGAGAGATAAAGTCAAGTTTGCCTTTAATAAGATAAAGTACAGTTATGGTACCGCATAAGTATTCCTGTTACAGAATGCTGGTAATATTTTTAATCTCAGTGACCTAGTTTGTAAACCAGCAGTATCCTCTGATAGAAACTTTTATCAAAACCTACAAAATGCAGAAATGTAGTACTTTTGCCATGGAGGGCTTAAAAAATGTCTCTCTTGCTCCTTTAATTACATTTTCACCTGAATGTGTGTCTTCTTATTTTTCATACTGCCACAGGTCAGCATGTGCTGATGTGCTTAAGTAGCATCAAAAAAACATGTTGCTCTAAAACCATGCAAAAACTTTTTATGTACTATGCTTGAAGAATTACCTCAGCAACCAGCTATTCTCTTTTTATATTAAGCTGTCAGACAATGAGGCTCACGTCAGTCTGCCTGGAAACAGCAGTGCCACAAACAGTCTGAGGTGTTTTCTTGTCTGATTGCACCCCCTAGCTGTGATTGACTGTGACGTGTTCAATAACACTGGCTGCATTATTTTCCAACTCATCTGTATGTCTTTCAAGCAAAGTATTTTGGCTAATCTAAATGATGACCTCTTTCTACGAGAGCATGATTTGTAAGAAACAGATCATTTTCTGAGCTTCAAGCTTTGCAGATATTCCCATGTCAACAGCAGCCCTAAATAAAATTGTCTTAGAAGTGAGAAAACAAACCCTGAGCATCTAGAAATGAGAGAACCCTGGCATCTCACTGGTTCTTAAGTCTTTATGTGAAGGTTTGTGTTGCAAATGCCATACAATTGAGGCTGACACACTAAATGGTGTCAGGATCAGGGGTCAGACCTGCAACCAGTGCACTGATGGCTCTATCTACCGAGTGTTTTGGTAGAATTGGAACCTCCATTATGAAATGTTTTGATTTAGGATGCTTTTAATCTCAGGATACTAGTGGTGTGTGAAAGTTGAATCAGGGGCAGGAAGTGAAACACGCTAAGGAATCAGTGGGAACAGAGGAGCATGATTGATCATCAGAAAATTTTAGATGAACTGTCAATGATCCCAACATTTCACAGAAAGGTGGCTTTACCCACAGGTTGACAAATGTATTTGGCTTGAGGTGATTACTTTCAAAAGTTACTTTGTCCTGCAGACCTGCAGACTGAGTAAGTCAAACTAAAGTTTATATTTGTTGCAAGTAAGGATGCAGTAACTCAATAACATACTGAACCATACGGTACAATGTCCATGGTTCAATACAAAAGGTAGAATTGAAGTATTTTCAGTTTTAAACAATACTAAAAAAGCTTTCATTTGTTATTGCCAGTTTCTCTCAGTGAAGGTCAGAGGAACATTAACATTAAGGCTTGAATGTGAATGGGCAAGTGATCAGAGGGGAGAGCACGGCTTTGTGTACCTGTGTGTTGTTGTCTACATTTGTGTATATGAGTCTTGGCTGTGTTGTGCTCTCTTGCACTCCTCCAAAGCCATATCACACTGTAATTCGACATAGATATCACATCCACATGGATTTAATGTCAACATCCTGAGGTAAAATGATAGCAGAGCTTGATTGCAGCACTTCTAAAAAATTTCACTGTGAAAAGGAACTTCTGGCATTTTGATGACCCTTAATTTTATGCAGAAATGACTTCCTGTTTACCATCTGCAGCTTCCTGTGTTGCTGTGATATCATCTGAAAACAACCCACTGAATATTAACATCTTTTCTCCAGTTCTTTTGTTCCTTGTCATGGTTTGTGAATGCTCACCTGCAGTAGCGTCTGTGCAATCTCTGGATTCTCTGGGCTGTCAAAATGCTGCATCTGGGATCCCAGGCCGTAGTAGTAAGGCCCCATCTTATGTAGGTCCACAACATTGGGGTCAGCATTGAAAACAGTTCTCCAGCCTTCCCTGTACACCTTTGGAAGCTCAACTGACAACACTCTCCTTTTCTTCTCATAGAGACCTTTAGTCAGCCATAAAGGAAGCTCCATCTTTGTTCCCTGCAATAAAAACACAGACATGAAGTTGAACAAATGTTTCGGTGCATTTGTTCTGTTACTTGGTGTCTGGAAGCTAATGCAGTGGTTCCCAAATGTTTTAACAACACACATAAACATATACTAAAAATATACATTAATAACATGATAGCTAATATTTACAACTTTATAAGTGAGTGACAAAGTGAAAAACAAGCAGCCTTTACAGAAGAAACAATTTATAGTTTCACTGAACATTAAACATCAACATTTTTAGGACAATAATTGACTAACCGGTCTTCTCTAATTGGTGCCAGAAAAGTGACTGGCCAAGCCAACTGTCATTATAAAGGAAACAGCCAATGGACCACTGTCCAGGGCTGGGTGTTTCCAGCAACCTCAAGGTACAATACGCAGCCCAATACAGAGGTCATGAAGTGACACGAATCTCGATACACATGAATGGCTGCCTATGACGCAAACAGCAAGGACTAGGGATGGGAACTGAAAACCAGTTCCAGTTAAGAATCGATCATCACTTCCTAAAAGAATCAGTATCACTAATGTTTATGCTTATTTATTCCCTTATCAAGTCCTTCCACTGACAGGAGGGAATTATGAATTAATTTTCAACAAAAAGGTGCTTATAGCACATCTTTAGTCAGTGGAACCACCAGCAACTTGCAGAAGCATTGATCTATGTAGCACAGCATGGAAATCAGGAGTGTCATGTGTTTCATGTTGTCACCATTGAAAACCTTCAGGCCAACTTTTGACTGTAAAGAAAATCTGCAGAAATTGATAATGGAAATGTTAAAGAATTGTACTGATAACAAGGGTTGTTGGTGGCATTGGTTTCCATAAAATCTTATCAATTCCCATCCTTAGTAAGGACATGGGTTAACGGGTTCCAAAACTTCAGGTAAATACACACACACATAAATATATATCCATATACACACACACACATATATATATATCTGGATAGATAGATAGACATATATATATATATATATATATATATATATATATATATATATATGTTAGACTGGGCATTGTTAAGAACCTCACGATTCGATTCGATTTCGATTCTTTGGGTGGCGATTCGATTCAGTATCGATTCAGTAAGAAGTAAAATTACACAAATAATCATAGTACCTGTTGACAATTTTTGACTTTTTTAAAATTTTGATGCCAATGTGAATATATGGGCTATGTCACCTCATGTTTTTGAGCAAAGATCTGAAAATAAAAATCTGCACAGTAATAACTTATTTTTGCATATGGAGAACAAAAGTAAAAAACACAACATTTAAAACTATAATTATAAATGTCCACCTGGTCTTTTTTGTCCATAAATGTGTCAGGAATTGTCCTTTGAATACATTATTTCACCCTTTTTTCACGTATTTGTCATTATTATGTTATAAATGCTTAAAACAGTGTGTAGTTACAGGAAAAAAATATAAAAATGGCTTTGAATTTTCATCAGGATTATCTTCATAAACAATAACTGAACATGTAGAATTTTTCTGAGATGACCAAAAATAAACTTCACCTATTTTACATAAGCTCAAACATTTCTGTTTGCCTACAGCATTTAGTCTCCATGTTACAGCCTGTTATATTAGAACATGTTCAGGCGTTTTTTACTGATGATAGTCCCTTAAGCAGTTCCTGTCAAGCTGAAGACAGAGATCTCAATATTTCTTTCTCCAGTATTTATAAAATGACTATTTATGGAATCCATAAAAAATACCTATAATCAAAAAGGAGATAAATGGTAAAGAAAAAAAAAAAGGGGGTAAAAAACGCGGAAAATACGTTGGAAATACTGCAAAACACAGAGAAAATACGGCAAAAGAACAAAAAGAAAACACTCTAGAATGATACAAATGCTGTTGTGTTGAATATTTTACATTATTTACACAGAAAATACTGATAAACCGCCGTTAAATCACTCTCATGCTCGGCTCTCAGTCCTATCACTTTGCAAGCAAGTCTTCTTCTGCGACCGGCAGCAGCTGGATAAACAATGAGAAGGTGCACAGCGCGCCCCACTGGCCAGGAGGTGAATCAATTCAGAGGATTTGCTGAATCAATATTGAATTGGGAGGGGAATAATTGCAATGCATTGCTGAATCGATGTTTCTGTCCACCCCGAATATATATATACATACATACATATATATATAAATAAAAGTGTGTGTGTAATATATATATATATATGTTTATATATATATATATATATTCATATATATCGATAGATAGATAGATAGATAGATATTCATTTTCAATTATTTATTCATATATGGGGGAGAAAGAGGTGTTTTCCTTGTCTTTTCAACTTTTTTCTCCTTTTCATTTATTTTAATTGTCAGTTCCTTGGCTCCTCATTTTTCTTTGCCAGCAGCATGACAGAAAGGGTTCTGTTGATGGCAGAGAAAGTTGTTGATGGAAAATAAAGGAGAGGGTCAACTTCTTATGAGTTAAAACTCAGGCAACATTTTTTCTTTCCATCATTGTTCTGTTCCAGAGCAACTGGTGCTCCTGCCCCGAGGCCCTGTTTCTCTTCCTCCAGTAATGTTATGATTAGAAGTCATAATCACATCTTTTCTGAGCTTTCAGAATGTTTAATAAGCAAAACACACACTGTTCATTAAACGGATGTGCGCCTGTGTCTGTGCACCTGCAGTGTGTGCTGTAAAGACAAGCCATCAATTAGAGCATGTGTGTTTCAGGACTTTCTTCTTAGTTTTCAACCGAGCACAGCAATCTGAATCTGAGTTTGTTTGGAAAAGCTTACAGTCATGGACTGCAACAGGCTGTGAAGACACTGACGTTATGATTCTGGTGACTGTTTTATGTATCCACCTGCTGTTCTTTTGGAAGAGAGCAACACTTGACAATACATAAGAGGTTACCACACAAAACATACCATCACTGTGACATTACTGTATGAAAGTCCACAAAAAAACATGCATTAGTTATATTGTAAAGGCATCATTGTCTTCCTGTTTTTGAAGCTAATCTATGTGATTGTTTTAATGAGGGAGAAGCCTCGTAAAGCTCCGTACAACTCAGTGTGCACCCACTGAGTCAAAGCCTCCACCGCCTCTCAACACATACACGGAGCCTGTCAGTGAGCTCTGTGTGCTTTACAATTGCCATCACTGCATTTAAGGCAGTATCAATCCTGTAAAATCTGCATCGATGCACATTTCGGCAAGGAAGGAATGAGTGACAATATTTTGATGTATCGATTTTTTGAGCAAAGGCCAACAGCTGCTCCTGCACTTCCTTGTTCTTTTCGCAAATAATATGCAATTAATACATGTTTTGGAAGACAATTAAGGCAGTGGCCCACCATGAAAATGCCCAGTATGCCAGATTACCAGTCAAGCCTCTGGGGATGTGATATACACTCTCTAAGCACTTTATTAGGTGCATCTACTCAGCTGTTTGTTAGCACAAAGAGCAAATCAGCATACAGAGGCAACTCAATGCAGTAAGGCATGTGGGCATGGTCAAGATGAGCAGCTGAACTTCAAACCAAGCACCAGAATGGGAAAGACGAGAGACAGAAATGACTTTGAACAAGGCATTGTTGTTGGTGCTGGTTTGCTTGGTTCAGAAACTTCTGATCTACTGGGAGTTTCAGGCACAACCATCTATAGGGTTTGCAGAGAATGATATGAAAAAAGAAAATATCCAGTTAGGGGCAGTTCAATGGCAAAAATGCCTTGTTGATGCAACAGGTCAGCGGAGAATGGCAAGAGTGGTTTGAGATGATGGAGAGGCTACTCAAATAACCACTGGTCACATCCAGGGTATGAAGAAGACCAAATATGAATTCTCAACACATCCAGTCTTGAAGCAGATGGACAACAACAACAGAGGACCACACTGGGTGCCACACCTTTCAGCTGAGAACAGGAAACTGAGGCTAAAATTCACACAGGCTCACTTAAATTAAAAATGGGAAATGTTGAAAAATGTTGCCCGGTTTGATGAGTCCTGATATCTGCTGTGACATTCAGATGGCTTGGCATGAATCCTTCTTGCCTTGTACTCTCAAGCAGGTGAGGCCAAAGGTGGTGGTGTAATGGTGAGGGGGTTTCTGCTGGGCACAACCCGAGCCCGTTAGCAGTAGTAGTCATTTAAATGCCAAAGCATACCTGAGAAGGATGCACATTGTTTTTGTTGAGCCTTGCTCGGCCCATTGACACCCCAGGGACTTCGGGGACCACTGGATTAATGTGTTGTGGTGGTAGGAGTGTGTAACATGGAAACTGCATGGAATGTGCATCTCACAACAGATGTCGTAAGCTGACCAAAAAGCACCATGTTACAAGTAAAACCTATGTTTCTTTAAAATCTTTTTCAATTTAAGTCTTATGAAAGTCATCAATCTCAGAAATTAGTTGAAAATGCAACCTTCATGATTCATCATGTGCGTCCCTTGTGAAAAGGTCATGCTTTTGACAATAAAGCCATAAGTTAACTCAAAGTACTCAGTTCTATGGGTAGGTCCTGGAAATTTTCTCAGACTTGACTGAAATTTAAAAAAAATGACAGAAGCTATATTTATTTATCAAAATAGCTTATATTAATATTCTATTTATTCGAGCTTGCCCTTTGTTGTTGTTTGGTGTGTCTCTGACTATCACCTTTTCTGACATTATTTCAGAAACTATAACAATGGGTCACTTTTGACAGGTTAAAGATCTAGTGGATTTAAGTGTGGTATCTGTTATATTATAGCAGCTTAAAAAATGTTCACATAGCTGCCACAGCCATATTCAATTTAATGCACTACAAAGACAATGTGCTTAATGTTCAAACTGATAAACTTAATTTTTTTTTTTTTTTTGTTGCAAAAATTAACTCGCTTTCAATTTGATGCCTGCAAAACACTGCAAAAAAGCTGGGACAGGGGCATGTTTACCATTATGTTGTGTCAACTTTTTTTAACAGCTCTCATTAAGTGTTTGGGATCTGAGAACACTAATTGTTGAAGCTTTTTAGGTGGAATTCTTTCCCATACTTGCTTGATATACAACTTAAACTGCTTAACAATCAGATGTCTCAACTGTGGTATTTTGCGCTCCATTACATGCCACACATTTTCAATGTGACACAGGTTTAGCGTGCTGGAGGGCCAGTCTAGTACCTGCTCCTTTACTACAAAACCACACTGTTGTAAACAGGTGCAGAATGTGGCTAGGTAAAGAAGTTGCTTGGATGCTCCACAACCTGTATGCACATTTCAGCATTAATGGTGCTGTCACAGATATGCAAGGTATCCATGACATGGGCACTAACATGGCCCCATACCATCACAGATGCTGGCAACAATCTGGATGGTCCTTTTCCCCTTTGGCCCGAAATCAAAAACAATCTGAAATGTGGACTCGTCAGACCACAGGACTCTTTTGCACTTCGCGTCAGATGAGTTTGGGCCCAGAAAAGCCAGCTTCACCTCTGGGTGTTGTTGATATACATCTTTCATTTTGCATGATAGAGTTTTTACCTTGCAGATGTGGTGACAGATTGTGATAACTGAAAATGGTTTTCCAAGGTGTTCCTGAGCCCACGTGGTAATATCCTTTACTGGATGATGTTGAATCTTAATACAGTGTGCCTGAGGGATTCAATCTTTGCTTTCACCCTTACTGGATACATGTAGAAATATTTCCAGATTCTCTTAATCTCTAAATTACTGTAGACGATGAAATCCCTAAATTTCTTGCAATCATATGTTGAGAAGCGTTCTTAAAGGGCTGGACTGATTTCTCTCATAGTTGTTTACAAAGTGCTGAAACTCGTCTAATCCTTCTTGCTTGTGAATGACTGAACTTTTTGGGGGATGCCTCTTTCATTCCCAATCGTGACACTTACCTGTTTCCAGTTATCTGTTGACCTGTGGCATGTACCGTAGGAGGTTGTTTTTTTTTTTTTTTAAGTCTTTTGTGGCCTGTGTCCCAGCTTTTGGTGTTTTGCTGGCATCAAATTAAAAATGAGTTACTGTTGGTAAGAAAAAAAACAATGAAGTTTATCAATTTGAACATTTTAACTTGTATTCGTAGTGTTTTCGACTGAATACAGGTCTAAAATGATTTGCAAATCACTTTATTCTGTTTCAACTTATGTTTTACATAAGGTAAACATATGACGTGATGTTTAGCCTGATTTTCGTGGCCTATTACAAACGAAATATTTATCTGGTGCTGCATTTTCCCCCACAAAAAAAACATGTATTTCATTTGAAATGAGATTAATAAATGACTTTCTGAGCACCTTCGGGGTCTTTACAAACCTCTGTTATGTCCTGGGTGTCAGTCGATTTCTCCAGGAAGCCCAGCCGGGGGAAAGCGCACTCTGCTCGGACGGGAAGTCTCTCGTGAGAGAGCAAAATGTCGTCAAGTGAAAGAAAGTTCTCCTCCATCCCGACACCGGGTTGTACGCACAGATACGACTGAGTATCCATTGATGTGAAATAAGGGACAATGGCGCTCTTTTTACTTAATTACTTTTCCAACATATCAAGTAGGCGTCTTATCTGTGGTGCTCGCAACACTTCCTCATCGAGCTTTGGCGCCAGGAGCTGTAAACCAACCAGGGCGCCCAGCTGCACACAGACCAGAGTAATCGATGTGCTTCGATCGAACTCAGTGAGATGGGGTACGTACAAAAGCTTCTATTTATTTCTTTAAAACAAATCTGTAAAGTAATAAGACACTGGGCTAAAGGGCTTTTTCCACCCCATTGTGTTGTTAAACAAAGTAACCCTCACAATTACATCGACCTTTATTTCATCATTGACCGCAGGTTGAAATACTAGGTTACGCCACAGGGGGTCAGGCTTCTATCATTACATTGTGACACGCTTCTGTGGTCAGACAAACAATGTGCAGGTGAAGCTGTAACGCATGAGCCAGAAGGGTAACGCGACCTTAGTAATATAAAACTGATTGAATGGCTGAATTATAATTACTTAATAATATGAAACTAAATTTAGTAACAAATAATAATAATATTAAAAACGCCTGTGTGTTGGTCTCACTGTTTGTCTTAATAGCCGGAACAATAAAAACACAGCTGGACCATCAAAACTATTTTTCACCCATATTTTATGTTTTTTTTTTTTTTTCAAATATAAAAACAAAGAAATGATACACTTTTTGTACTGTGGCAATATCCTGATAAATATAAAATATGCAATGTTGCTTTTCCCCTTGGATTATTAAGCATCCTATCATTATACTCATCCTCCCCATTGATTTTAAAGAAACCTATCCTCCTGGTAGATTCCCCCAAAACAGGCCATGGCAGACATCCTTGTGATAAACTTTAAACAGAAAAATTAAAAGCAAAGAGTATTAATTCATTTAGATTTTTAACCTTTGTATGGGCCTAGGCAACACAACTTTGGTCAGCTGCAGCAGTCTGAGACTGTTTTCATCTGCAAACAACACTAAAGAAGAGTCCTGAGCAACAGTTGTCATCGTCTTCTACTAGCTACAGGTCTTGACACACAGGGGACATTGTGCATCTCACAAACAGATGTTGAGTTTAGCAGTTATTCGAGTTATTAAGGCCCACTGTTGTGCATCATGGTTTTTGCGCCCAATTCTGTTGAAATCAGCACTGCCCTCTGGCAGATACTTTAAAATGTCACAGTCTTAATCAAGCACATGAATGCTTTCAAACAAAAAAAGGCTATCTAAAGTGGTGCCCACAAGCCTGCATTATTAGCCAATGTTTCCTCCCATGTCCAGCTGAGTATTATCACTTTAGATTTTTACTGAGGTATGATTGAAATCAAACTCTAATCTTTCTTGTCTGTCTTCTTTCAATAACAGGATTAAAGGTTCCACCCCCAGTAAAGAGGCTGCATTGCTGCAGAGTTTTGTCTCACAAAATTCAATTTTCAATCATAAACATTGTCTCTCAGCAGCTTAAAAATTGAGAAATGACTTTTTGGTGTGGCTTCATTATGGAGACAACAACCCTTCCATGATCTTAACCTTTCTACCCATGGCATCTTAAGGCCAACATGTAGTCTGCTGGTAATATACAAGGTTCCTTGGTACATAGTATATATTACAAAATGAAAGGTAATGTCTAATTTTTACTGATTGAATGACTAAGTTATAATTACAATTGTCTCCAAAAGTGTATACTGTAACTTTAACAGTTAACTTTTTTACGTTTATATGCAGTCAAAATTCGGGTTAAAATCAACATTCCAGTTTCTGAAACATTCAGAATAACCCAGTTCACATGCGTGAGCAAACAGGGTTACTCCTCTATGCATGGTATCCCGATCAAAACAGCGACGCACGGAGAACGTCATCACGCAATGCGCGTCATGTCCGCTTCTTCTTCCTGTATCCAATGGCAACGACAACTACAGCAGCAGCACGGCGGGTAGTCAGCTTCGTTTCCGCTTTGGTTCCGGTACTTTCTGTTTTTTTAAAAACCGGAATATGAGCATATGGTTTTTCAAGAGGGTTTTTGGTGTTTACATGGCTGCACGCAACCGGGTTATTTCTAATATTCCGGTTATGAAAGGTTTAATGACTGCATGTAAACGTAGCCACTGATATCTTTTAGACAATAAAATCCCTTATTACTG
Source organism: Cetoscarus ocellatus (assembly GCA_037902135.1). Lineage (NCBI taxonomy): Eukaryota > Metazoa > Chordata > Actinopteri > Labriformes > Labridae > Cetoscarus > Cetoscarus ocellatus. The sequence continues at coordinate 578,514 of JBAMNC010000298.1, forward strand.
AGTCGGCCATGTGGTGTGAGCGGCTAACTCCTAATTTGTTGCTGAAGGCAGTTTTTCTTTCAGCTTTATGATAGCCTACTACTGAGGGTCCTTTGGGAACTAGCCTAAGTGAATCCAGGGGTGTTATATTTTATATTACCTGACATTTTATATGACCTGGAATAAGTATGCAAGGGACCAGAGACATGGAATACATGAAAAAAATTAAGGCATTATTAAACAACTCTACTTCTCATTAATACTTTACTCTTGAAAGCAGTTCATCACATACTGGTGAAGCAATCTCATATCTGGGTAGATTCCTTTTTTTAATGCATGTTTAAATCATTTTTGCATTGATTTCATGGCAAAGGTATTACTCTTTTTTGAAGTATTAAATTACTTTACTTATGACTACTTGTCAAAAGAAACTTTTTTTTTACTTTATCTCTTTTAATGAAAAGGTACAAAATGGTCTGCACACCAAAAAAGCTCCCTTGCAACTGTTTGATTTATTCCAAAGTGACGTTTCGAGCCATGCGGCTCTTCCTCAGACTTTACAGGGTGATTACAAAGTAGCCATTTAAATAGGAGTACACGTGACTCAACTCAGCTGTAATCGATCTACAATCATTAGGTACCAAGTAGACGAGAGAGAAGGAAAACGTGTGTTTGTTATAGGTACAATCATCTAACTATATCAAAAGAATTCATGATATAACCCAGCATAAACAACAATATCTTAACCCATATATATACATTAACCCATATATACATTATATACACAAGACATGTTATGTAGAAAAATTATGCAGTTGTCTGATTTTTCTACATAACATGTCACGTGTACTCCTATTTAAATGGCTACTTTGTAATCACCCTGTGAAGTCTGAGGAAGAGCCTCATGGCTCGAAACGTCACTTTGGAATAAATCAAACAGTTGCAAGGGAGCTTTTTTGGTGTGCAGACCATTTTGTACCTTTTCATTAAAAGAGATAAAATAAAAAAAAAAAGTTTCTTTTGATAAGTAGTCATAAGTAAAGTAATTTAATACTGTGCAGACCATTTTGTACCTTTTCATGTAGTTTTTTTGGGATCCAGCACCCTACATAGGATGTGCATATCTACTATATCCTTCTACATTTACCTCTTTTAAAACATGATCTGTGACAAGTTTGAAGCAAAGATCTACCAACATAGATATTCATTGCTTACTTCAAAAACACAAACTAATTATAAATGTGACACTTTTAGTTATTAAAAGATCTCACTCTTTGCTCCCATCATAAGTGCAGTTCAGTCAGTCAACTCACGTTTAAATTTGTTTATTGTAGCTGCAAATACATGTTATAGGTTTGGCGCCCAGGCTCCGGTTTCATCACTCCCTGCAGAAAGGTTTACATGAAGGCATGGAGGAGTGATGAGCAAAACATACTGAACACCCCTGGAGCCTGCAGGTGGATGCTGGGGTGGGGGTGGGGGTGAAAGAACACGCAGCAAGTCAGTGTAGGGCAGCAGAGTCGTTGCAGGGCAGAGGGAGAGGTGGGAAAACTCCCAGTTTAAATATACCGCCAAATTGAGAGGGGAAGAGTGTGATTGGAGGATGGTTGAGAGGAGTGAGACATGTGACATATGAGGATGTTTGAGAGGGGTGAGACATGTGACATATGAGGATGGTTGAGAGGAGTGAGACATGTGACATATGAGGATGATTGAGAGGAGTGAGACATGTGACATATGAGGATGTTTGAGAGGAGTGAGACATGTGACATATGAGGATGTTTGAGAGGAGTGAGACATGTGACATATGAGGATGATTGAGAGGAGTGAGACATGTGACATATGAGGATGATTGAGAGGAGTGAGACATGTGACATATGAGGATGTTTGAGAGGAGTGAGACATGTGACATATGCATAGCTGAGCAGCTCGAGTTGTCTGCCTGAACTAGCTCGCAGGCGTCGCTCCATTTTTGAACTTTTCAGCTAGTTCCTTCACATTCAGTCCATATAACCATATCTACAGCCCACCAAGGTGAGCAAAAGCTGCTTATGATGAAGCCTTGCTTTGAAGGGTAACTGTAACTCTTTCAGTGTTTCGATTGTAATCCTTTAATTTACTGGCTAGTCAGAATGCAGTGCTATTTACATGATATATAACAAATAGCTATTCCTGCCCAACACTGGCACCAACCGACCATTAATTGTTTCATGGTTCATACAGGATGTTATGTCAAATAATTCCATATGAGGGAATTTTACTGGAATCAGCTGCACTGATGATATCTATGGTTTGTACTTACCTGTAAATGGACCATGATTGTTCTCGTCATCAGCTGCATGCTGAACTTAGTACTCAGAAGCTATTTGAAATAAATAGAGTGCAATTCTAAATAAAAGCACAAACACAAATAGTTCAAGTGCCCAAAAGTGGCACAGTAACATACATTTAAGTAAAGGTAAATTGTTATTTTCCATCCCTGCTCCCCCTTTTTGCTTGACTGTGTTTTATTTGGAGTCTCCTTTTATCACGGGTTGGAGTGGCAGGGAATCACCTCCCTGCTACCCTCAACATCATCATTTGTTATTGTGTTAAATTGCTTAATACCCCCTGGCCACAACATCACATATTTTACTTCTTTTCATCATCTTAATGCTGGTCTCAGAGGTTAACAGAAATTTATTTCCTAATTTCTTGCCTAAAACTGCAACTCAAATGCACTCAGATGTACTCTGTCGTAAACCCCTCTGTTTCAGCCCTGCACAGAGGAGGCTGTTTTAGAGTATTCTCTTGAGCTGTGTCCACCTATGACCCGATCAAGAAGTGCCTGTGGTTTCAGCATTTCCAGCTGTGTGATCTAATGTTTGATGTGGCTGCACTGACATGCTAAAAAACGTTTCTTTCACTGGAGCCTGCTGTGGGCTTGATAAACATCTTGCTTAGGGAGTGGTGAGGAGGTGGGATATCTCCTGACATTTTTTTGAAACAGCAGGTTTGAGCACAAGTTTATAAGCCATACAGGGATAGATGGGAATTTCCTCTTGTTTGGAGAGCATTTTGCATAAAATGTGACTTTAAGTGCATCTCCAATAAAAAAAAGGAATGTGATAAAATTGTGTTTCTATAGGCCCAAAATGATCAGAAGATTAGGATGTACGGTGGAGATCCCATGGCTTAAGTTAGCAAAGGATATATCTGAGTCACAAAATAAAAGTTCAGAATGAAATCTGTCATCTAGCACAATTTATTCCACCATTTGTTTACAGTAGCTTCGTAAATGCATTTTGTTCATATGTTGATTTGTAGTAGTCGTCATACATCAGCTCTTGGCATTCTGAAGAGTGAGTAACACCTCACATGTTTGAATATTAAACAAATATTGTTAAATATGAACAAATGAATAAATAAGCCCCGTTCAGTGGATCCACTTTGGGACTACAAAGTCCTTTATCGGGTCTGAGTGGCTCACGTCTCCAGTCGCAGTCAGCCAGACTTTCTCTAGAAGAAACACAATGTGGGGAGCTGACAGTAGCATTGACCAACAGGGCCCCTTGACTCACAGTCATTAGCACACACACACAGACACACTCACACTTGAGGCTCTCATAAGAAAATGACTAATTATGATCACGTGAAAAAATCTGGCAGATCTTAAAAGAAAGAACCCAGAGAGGGATACATGTATAATTTACAATATGTCATGTCACTTTTCTGTAGCTGTAAACATCAGCAAAGTAAAGGGAGGACTGCCAGTCACACTCTCTCTCACTCACATACACACACTCACAGGGAACATGGACATCTAGATTGTAAACATTTCAACACACAGACACACAGCACGGCCCCAGTCAGCCCTCCTCACTGACCTCTCACGTTGGCTCTCAGACACATTCACACTCACACACACGCACAGTAGGCTTCAGCAAAAGCTATGTTGTCACAGTTCCAAGCTCGCACTCACACTCACATAATTTACATACACATACTGGATGAAGGCTGACACTGGAGCGTCTCAAACACACGTTACACAGTAGGAGCAAACACAACATTTTCTGGCCCCTTCCCCCCTCCTTCCTCCCTCCTGATCACAACTGATCAAGCTCAGAAAGCCCTTCTCCACCCCAGGTCCATCTTCAAACCATTCCTTCTATCTGATAGTTACATGCTGTCATCCAGTTTTTCACTCATTCATCCTTCCATGCCTGCCCTGGGGCCCACAAACCAGGTCTAAGAAGCTTTTTGGGGACTGAAATGTGATTATAATCTACCAATTGTTAAGGGTGAATCAAACTGAGGCAGAGACTTTGAGAAAGAAGCAGATCACTTGTCAAAAAGAGAAAGTCATCATGCTGGAGTCGTGTTTTGAGATGAGAGGCTTGCCAAATGAAGTACAAGTCTGGTTGTCAAAGCAAGCCTCAGCAACTCATCAGTCCTCCAGACTATGACTGTCTCATCCTCTTCATCCTCATCATCTCTCTTCTTCTTCTTCACTCCAGCCCCCCCCCCCCCCCCCCCCCCCCGTCAGCTCTGCTTCCTCAGATCTCCACAGTTAAGGCCATGGGAGGGCTGCTGGATACAAATGACTGACAGCTCTGGATCCAGATTTGAGATGTAAGGCCAGCTGCTGGAGGTCTGCGTGGACCTGAGCTCCTCAGGGAGGCAAATGGACACTTGGGTTTGGAGTTTGAGGCCAACGGAGCCCTTATAAGGATTCGATTAGCCTTGAAGTGAAACTGGAGGGAAGGAAGGGCAGAGGAGGTTACATGTGTAAGCAGTCTCTTCAGCAGTGGTAGATGGAGGACTCAGGGAGGGGCCGTTAATGTAGGATGGTTTGAGAGTCACATATTTTTGGTTCAGTTCACGAGGAGTAATTATCTTGATTAGGTTGATGGAATCTGTCAGACTAAGTATGTGTTGATCTCTTTGACTGTTATCGGATTCTGATGCGTTTGTGTCCACATATTCATATCAGGACCTCAAGATGTCCTGAAGAGAAAGGAGGAGAAAAGATTTGTTAATTTGGTTCCCTTCCAAGTTCTAAAGGGTTGATATTTAATGCTTTACCTGAACATCACAAAGCCAAGAGGATGCACAATAAGTTGCTCATTTTCTTTTCTTTGTTTTTATTTATTTAAACATTTAATATTCAACATGTCTTTGGAAGATTAGATTAAATACATTTGAATGTGTAAGGATATAAGGAAAAAATATTAAATCATAAAACATTTTAGAGAAAATAGCACACTAAAAATCTCTCTAATGGTCTCTGAGTCCACAAATCAACACAAACATTTGACTCATTTCATAAATTGATGTTTCCAAATGTAACTCATGACTGACCCTTAAAAAAAGGGAAAAAGGAGAACTGAGGGGAATGCATCCAAAGTTATTCGTAACTTTTTGATAAACTTTTACAAAATCCATTTCCAGACTTATTATCTAGATCAGGGGCCTGCAACCTTTCCAATCAAAAGAGCCATTTTCCCCACCACGCCCACCAAAAAAATCTGTCTGGGGCCACAAAACACATTTGAGCCTTAAAATGACGGCAGCAGCACCTGCTGACTCTCCATCATTATAATGACATCAGATCTATAAGCAAACTGCTTTATCACCCAACATGACTGCTCTATAATGGGTCATGTACCTTTGTTGCTTTACCTTGGCATTATTGTTATACCATGTTATATTGCAGTAATTAATTTAGAGCTAAAATGACGACAATGGTGTGTTTACTTTGATTATCAGGCTTGACAACAAAAATAACCGTCAATTAATATTAGCCTGTGTTATCACTGTCATTATTTTTTTTGCCATTGTTGTTCCTCAGTGTTTTTCCACAGGATCAGGTTTTACCTGCAGTGGAGAACTCATAAATATTTATTTGACATCATCAGGTTAGACAGGGGTCAGAAGGTCTTCCCCTGCATTTTTAATTCTTATCATTTTTTATGCAAAATTTTATAACAATCATGAGGTATTCTTGTGATCTTTGAGGTGCTTTTGGAAATCTCATCAGTGTTTTAGAAGCTCATCCCACATAATTAATCAATTTTTAGTTTGATGTCAATCTTGATGTCTTATAAAAAATGTCAGATGAACATAACGCAGTAACTCACACACCTGAGTTTGTAGTTAGTGAATGAGAGATAATGTGAGGGGGAGAGACTGACTGCTATCACATCACAGACATGGTAATAAAAAAACATCCTCCTGATATCTTTGTGTAAAACTCCCCCTCTTCAAAAAAGAGGTCACAGTTGCGCTGAATTTATCGTCTCCCGGTTTCTCTTGTCTTTTCTGAAGCTTTATCGATAACACGCCTCCATTTAAAACTTTGAATCCCTTCACAGCAGCAACCGATGTTTTATAAGTAAGAGAGTTCATCAAAACATCTGCATAAAAACTTTAAAACATCACGGCTGAGCTCACAGCTAAAGATGCAGCAGCGTCCTGCTCTCACTCCGACCTGCTGCAGGTCACACAGAGGTCAAACAGAGGTCACACA